>PVIY010013321.1:0-59500 GCA_004026745.1 Myrmecophaga tridactyla | reverse complement strand
ACCTGCAAACCCACATCTCTCTTCCTGTTTTCCAATCTACTTCTCCTTTGAACATAGCCTCCTCTAATTCAACGTTTACCTAGCAACTATGTTATAGCCTGGGTGATTGGTCTCCTAATCCTCCGGCCCCTCCCTGTCTCCTCCCCCTATGCAAGTGCATAAAGCCCAGGCTCCCGAGCAACTCGGGGTCTTTAGCGAGTTGAGCCTCCTCTGTACGCTTGGCCCAATCATTATAACAATAAAGAAGCTTTGTACGGATTATTCGGCCTCCGTCTCAAGTCCTTCAGACCCCTTGCCTCACGGCAAGCAGACTCAGCTACCTAGGTTCCCACCCCGCGAGCTCGCCTTTTAATATTCACCCAGTGTTCCTGTGCCCCACCCGACTGAGGACAGTCGAAGCACCCAAGAGGGCCAAAGCTCCTTATAGCAGCCAATAACCACTGCCAAAAAACTCTGAATTATTTTTTGCCATCTTTGAGTATATCTAAGTTTTGCAAGATCATTGGGAGGATGGGATAAGCCATTCTTTATTAACTATTCCCATTCTTCATTATCTGGCATTATTTTCTCAACCCTCTCATCTTGCAAGCAAACCAGCCAGAATTTCAATGATTTCCTGGTTTCTGCCCTTGGAGGCTGTGATTTCCCTCCTTTTGTGCTCAGCTGCTTTGCTGTTGCATATTTCTGTAACTGTTTTATGCAAGGAGGTGAAAATTTCTGCCAACTGAGGATGACTCTTGCTATTTGTTGCAGCAATTGGGTGGGTTTGACCATAAATATCAGACTGGTGAGGGAGGTGCCTGGCCTGGAGCAGAGTCAGCAACAAACAAAGCATTGTTGAGGCCTCTGTTTTTTGAACCTACTTCCCAGTTTTCATCCTGCAATTACCTCCTTGACTCTTCCTCATTAACTAGGGGAGGACAATTAATTGCATAGTTGACGATTTGGTCTATACATTCACTACTGATTACCATAAATTTTTCTTGCTTTCCAGTAATTGGCAGGCAAGGTTCTTATTCCTCTTCTTCTGGAAAGGCATGTCTCTGTCAGCATCTCCTCTTTATTACTACATTTACCAAAGACTGTGAAGGTTATGAGATTTTACCCCTAAATGCAAGATATCCTGCCACAATACTATGGGTGTTAGTAGAAGACGAGGTATCTTGGTTCAGAGACAGGGAACGTTTATTATACAATGCAATAGCCATAGCCACAGTATCAGTATTTTTACCCCAGATCATGCAACCTCACTTCCTAAAGTGTTACAAAATGGGCAGATGGCACCTATATATGTTGTGGATGGTGTTATAAAATGGAAAACTGAGTACAGAGCACCTCTGTTTTTTGTAGTGGACAGTAAGTATGCTTTTCTTTGGCCCGAGAAGTCAGTCATTATCTTTATTATATTAATATAAGCATTCCTGTCATTTGTTTCAGAGGTAATAACTACATCTTTGGAGGCTCCAAGAAAACTTGTTCCAGGAAAACTATCTCTATCTTCCAAACTGCTGTTCATACATCCTTCAAAAGATAGTCGGGAACAAAAAACAGTCAGTCCCTTGTTTGCAAAATGCATAGACACATGAGAAACCCATGCAGAATTGTCTTCCAACAATATGTAAGAGTGAAATTGCTAGAAATATGCCATGTTCAAACTCACTAGAAAATGGCAAACTTTCTCCTTTGTAAACTCTCAACAACGTGTAGGATCTCCCACTTCTTTACCTACTTGCAACACATTTTCAAACTTCGTTTTGCTGATATGTATAAAATGGTATGCCATTTTTATTTCCATTTTCTTGACTACTGGTAAGATTTACACATTCAACAATGTTTATTGAGCACCCAGTATATGTTAGCTACTCTTCACAGCACTTGGGATACATCAGTGAACATAAGGGAAGAAGTATCATGAATTTACAGAACTTACATTCTGGCAAGGGAAAACAATAACCATATTAACTAGGTAAATTATATAGTATGTTTAAGACGATATGTGCTATGGAAAAAAAGGTAACATAAAGGGGACAAGAATAAAGTAATCTATGTTTATTGACTTTTTTGTGAATTGCTTGTTTATTTCCATTTTTATATGTTTTTTTAACTTTATGTTTATACTATTTTATTTCATTCATTGTGATTTTCTTAGTTTATAGCTTAATCCCTTTTTCCCCATGCTATTTATTATGACTTGTCATTAAGGATTTGCATATTTTAATATAATCAGATTTATCAAACTTTCTCTTCATGATCTGTGTATTTTGTGTCTTTAAAAGAAACCTTCCCTTTGCCTGAGGACAAAATGTAAATAGTGTTTTACATTTTCTTCTAAATATTTTATAACTTTTGTTCTTCATGTTTAGCAATTAATTTATTTCCACTTGCAATTTATTTTGAGTACAAGGTGTAACTGCAATTTAGCACACATGCTGTCTTGATCCAATTTGGATGCCATGGCTAAGAACTGTTAATTCCCCTTTGTGAGCAGTTTGCTAAACCCACACACAGACATTTCCTTTATCGGGCTGTAACACTCCCAAGTTACGTCACACACACCCAGATGCCCAATATCTAGGGATTGCCCCTTTCTTCTTGGGCCCATGGATTGATGCAAAATACCCAATCCACAGAAAACCCAGGAAACCTAGCTAGCTCCACCTTGCTTGCCGTGCATAAGCCATCTCCTCCAGTTTCAGACTGCTGCTACTGTTTCCTCAGGTAAAACTCTTTGGCCCCAGATGGCAGCCTTTTCTCATTTAGTGGTATAATACACTTCCACCTTTCATTTGTTTTTGTGCTTTCTTCTGCCTTCCAAAGAACCTATTATCATCCTTAATATCATACAATTATAAAAATTTGGTGCTGTGAGTAGGATGGCGTGGCCATGACCACTGAATCTGGGATAGCTTAGTGAGGGGACTGCTGTTGGCTTACTAATTGATTCCAATCCACCACTTGTGTTACTTGGAACAGAAGTCCTTGCCTGTTGGTTGCTTTCTTCTGTGTTTGCTGATGGTTGTCATGTTCTCCTTATCCACATTTCCACAGTGTCAGAATACTCAAACTGTGGTAGTTGACTAAATTCTGGAAGGTCAAGTATTAGCCCAGGTGTGGTCCCACCTTAGGACAACAGGAGCTGTGGCTTGAGATGCACTTTCCTGGGGTCTGGCACTGGGGTGTGTTTCCAAGAAATGCCTGTGTTTGACAAAGGCCTATTACAGGAGACTGTCACTGCTTTTGCATCAGTGTTTGTTTATTATTTTTTGAAGCAGAGTTTTGATTAGTTCATATGTTTTGGGTAACCCCTTTAGTAGTAGGTGTTGGCTGGCATCCCTCATAGTAGAGAAATGTCAGCCTGGTCTCGTTATTTATGTTACTTGGGTTAAGGTAGCAGTTTCACCCATCTTTTCTGCTGCTGCATAGTTTGCTTCTATCACCAGTGATCTTCAAGCTTCCCAGAACTTCAGAGGTATCATATGTCATATTTTATAGACCACTCCCTCGATGTTAAATCCAAAGAGGGCAAGGACATGAATATCTCATCCCTTGAACGCCTGCCAAAGTTATCCAACCATTCAAACAATACAAATTTCTGTCGGCATGCTTGGACTATATTAACTGCTACTGCATAGCAACATGTGAAAAGACTGATACTTTGGACAAGGGAACTAATTTGTCCTGTCCCAGGAAAGGTTGTTACAACTCTTTTAAGTGCAACTCCAATCTCTCATAGGTGGATTGGGAAGCCTTGGGACAAGAGGTGTCTGCCTATGAGGACTGCCATTGGGACCCCTTTGAAATTTTTCACCTCATCGCCCACAAGGCCCAAATGGTGGCGACTAATTAGAAACAGAATTGGAAAATCTCTATTTTACTAAATTATAAGTTATAAGGCATATTAAAAGCTTTTATTCAAAAAGATAATGGAAAAGGGGTTGACTAGACTATTGCATCTATTTATGATGGGGTCAGAGCTACTGTTTACTGAGTCCAAAATCAGTTTATCTTGGGATCCTAAAAGTTATCATTTATGAGGGACTCCACTATTTTGAGGGCTCAAACTGCCCATGATCATGAGGGACCGCAATGGTGTCATGTTCGTTTAGGTCAAGAAAAGAGATGATTCAGAAATAGAAGACCGTGCCGCCTCTGATGAGGTTTAGCCCCAGGAGCTCTACCTTTATTACATTGGGTATTTATGGCCTGGAAGTCCACCCATCCCTCCATAACCATAATAGCCACTAAGGTTAAAGCCAAAGCACACCTGGGAGACTTTAGAAGAGGCCCATAACTTGTTATGCAAAGTTAGCATAGTAAAGTGTATCACTTTGCAGAACATCCTGTGTGATGCTGAGGCAAAGGCATTTTTTTACAAGGTGTCCCTACACACTACTGGGCTGCCTTGCTTTTTCTGGTAACTCCAGTGTGTACAATTAGAGAAGCAGCAGATAGCATTGAGATGCTGGCCCAACATGATGGGGTTGCCAATCTTAATTCTCCAGTTTTAACAGTCAATATGGGCAATTACAATAAGTTCCAATAAGGCTCTTCAAAACTTCCCTATGCCTCCTTAGCCTCCTTCTAGTTCTTCACCATTTCAAAAATCTCAAAAAGGCTTATATTGTCAGCTAAGGTATCTAGGGAGTTCCTAATGAATTAATTCACTCCAATAATTACAAAATATGCTGAAATCTGGAGCAAAAAGCCACTCCCAACCACAGCCACAGCTCCATCTCCCCCTTTTGAAACCTCATCCCCATGGGTACCAGCTCAAGGCCTCTACCCTGATCTGCACAAATGGCAACCACCTCTGGAACTCTCATCACTGGGGAACAAATATCCATATACTACCTTAGTGGTCCACTGTATTTTGCACAACTCTCAACACTTTTTAGCTCTTTTAGATATTGATGCCAAAAAAACAGCACCACCTTGAGAACCCTTTAAATATAAGGGATCTCCCTTTAACTTAAAAGGGGTCATCAGTTCTAAAGTTTTAAGTAAATTGATTAAACTAGATGTAATAATTGGATCATTTCCACTTAAAAATCTCTTGGTAGTCATTGCTACTTCAAAACTAAAATTTCCTATAATTGGAATACATACCATTTCTGGGCACTCTGCAGACTAGAACAAACGGAAATCAATGGACTTACTAGAAGGTTATGCCAAATGGAGCCCCATTGATTTACTTGCATTAATGAAGGTAGTTTATACACCTCAGTACTAGTTAAAACAAGAGACAGAAGGGCTACAGCCCTTATACAGGAATTATTAAGGGTTTTAACCCCCACAATTTCTATCTCGAAAAGACTAATTTGGCCTGTGCTTAAAGCAGACAAAAATGAATGGATGCTGTGCTGGTTTGAAGTTGTTATGGACCCCAGAAAAGTAATATCCTTTCTCCTGATCCAATTTTGTGGAGAGCAGCCATGTTTCTTTTAATCTTGATTCAGTCTTGTGGGGTAAGACTTTTTGATTGGATTGTTTCCATGGAGATGTGACACACCCAATTGTGGGTGTGACCTTTTGATTAGATGGAGATGTGAATCCGCCCATTCACGATGGGTCACGATTAGTTTACTGGAGTCCTCTAAAAGGTGAAACCTTCTACAGTTGCTTTAGAGCTGACAAAGATGCAGACATTTGGAGATGCATGGAATGCTGACAGAGCGTAGACACCTAGACACTGACATTTAGAGATGCAGAGTCCAGCAGATGTTGCATGTGCCTTCCCATGAAATGCTAAAAGAGCCATAACCCAGTGTTTTGTCTGGAGAGGCTAAATGAAAGCCCAGAGATGCTTAGAGGAAACCACTGGCATGAGAAGCTGGAAGCAATGGAAGCAGGAACAAGGACCAGCAGACACCAGCCACGTGCCTTCCCATGTGACAGACATTGGCCTTCCTTGAGTCACAGTATCTTTCTCTGCATGCCTTAGTTTGAACATTTATATGGCCTTAGAACTGTAAACTTGTAACTTAATAAATTCCCTTTATAAAAGCCAGCCCATTTCTGGTTATTGCATTTCTGGCAATATTTGCAAAGCAAAACAGATGTTTACCATTGACTGTCACAACCTAAATGCCACAAGTCCTCCTATTATGGCCCCAATACCAAATGTTATTGAAATGACTTAAGACATTCAAAAGGCCCCCAGAAAACATTTTGCCATTAATGACCTTGCCTAGGCCTCCCAGCCATAATTTGTTGTCTCATTAGAAGGCACCCAATATGTATTCATGCATCTGCTGATGGGATATTTAAAGAGCCCTGTTGTGGCTTACCACCTTTGTTGCCAGAACCTGGAAAACATTCCCCTGTTGACTTTCACTATCCACTGGCATTATATAGATGACATTCTTTTAAAATTCATGTCATTGGAGGCTCTCCAAGCAGAACTGGATGTCACAGTGTCTGGATTCTAAGCCACTACCACACATAAAGAATAAGAACTGGTGACTTCTGTTAAATTGGGGGGCATAATTTGGTCAACAGAGAGTTGACAGATTCCTCAGGGAATTAAATGCCAAATGTTGCTATTTAAAGCCCCAATAATCTCAAATCAGGCCCAGCACCTGTTGGGCCTCTTTGAGTTTTGGAGGCAACATTTCACATTTGTCTATTTTATTGAGGACTATCAGCTCACTCATAAGTTTTCCAACTTTATATGGAGGACCCAACAATAAAAAGCCTTGGAACTTTCCCAGCTGGCCCTTGAACAGACCTCATCCTTGGTACCTCAGGGATTCCACTTTCATGTAGAAGTCATTGTTAGTGAGGATATGCCTTTCATAGAAATAACATGATACCAAGTGTTTGTCCATAAGATTATGGTCCAGATGACTGGCAACCTTGGCTGCTTAGTACACAGTCCTCTAGTGACAACTTCTGTCTACATATCGGGCACTCTTAGAAACAGAAGCTATTATAGGACCTCAGTCTGTTTCTTTGTGTATTTTGCGCCTATCTGCTCAAAAGTCAAGGAGACATCATCTCAGTGGCTTGGCACAGCCACAGAATACTCTTCGCTATAATGGATATGGTGCCTTCAGGATAGGGTTAAACATGCACCAGAAGTCTTTGCAAATTACAGGAAGATGTGACATCCCCCATCCTAAGCCCCTTGGCCACTGAGACTATAAACATGGCAATGGCTCCCCCATTGTCAGAATCCATTGCTAAATGAGGAGTCCATTGAGACTAACTGTCTGCAGAGGAAAGGAGGTTAATATACTTTACCAATAGTAGTGCTACCACCACAGGTGATGGAGTATGCTGGAGGGCATCTGTGTTCAATTGGACCACTGGCACATCCCATACAAGGGATGGTACCCATGACTCAACTGCTGGTCTTTCTACAATTCCAAGTAATGGTCTTGTTTTGTCCAGTCAATGGAAAAAAAAACACAATTTCTTTATCTAAGGTTAAGAACTTTGAGGACAGTCATCTGTTAGTAGTTGGTGAGTGCTCCCCTTAATATCTGTGTCTCTCAGGTTTCTGCCCACACTAAGGCAACATACCAGAGGCTCTCTTTAGTAATCAGGACAAAATGACTAAGATTTCTACTACCCAACCTTCCACAGTGTTTATGTTTTTGCAGTCTGGGCCTATGAAACCCTCCAACCATTGGGGAATCTTTTCTCTAATGGATTGGGCCCAGGCTAAAGAGCTTCCTTTTACTTTGTCAATCACCAAATTGGTTATAGATAATTGTACACTGCGTAGTCACACCTGTCATTGGCGATTCGCCAGGAAAGGTAAGATTTCCTGGGGAAGCATTTCCTATAGTCAATGGCAGTCAATTACATTGGATAGCTTCCCCGTTCAGCAAGGACTATGTGCTATGCTCTAACTATGGTGGATACCATGGCCTTCTATCAGTTTTCCAACCAGATATGCCTCCACCAAAACAACAATAACCAACAACAATAACCAAGTTCACTAAAACTCTATTGATCCCTTTTGGGGTCAGAGATAAGACTGACTAGGACCAGGGCTCCTATTTTATGGCTAAGCAGAGAAACAATGGGCCTTGAAACAGGGTATTCAATGGCCTGTTGCCCTCAGGCGGCAGGTTTAATTGAGAGACAGAGTAATTTCCTCAAACAACTCTTTTTAAAACTGCAGTCTGACAAATGGATCTCTAAACAGCTTTCTCTCTTCTCCCAAGCCTTAATCTCTCCTAATTCAAGGCCCATTAGCTGACTTACACCTGACACCAACTTTAAAAACTTTCCCATAGCCTTTTCTTATATTGAAAGGGGGATGTCTCTCTTCTATGTCTATAAAGACTTCCATATGAGGCCTTTTAAAGATGTCGCCCCTTTTCTTAAGCAATTTCGATCTTGCCTCCAACACATAAGGAGGCCAGATCAAAGGTATACACTCTCTTAGAACCCATGAGCCAAGGATTTTCCTATAGGAAAGATACCTGTTAATCTTCTATGGAACACATTTGAGTCCTCCCCAATATTCACATTATACGAGGTAGATAATTAATTCAGGTTCTCCCTCCAATCCCCTCCAGGAAATTGAAATTATTGCTCCATGGCTATTTCAACAGATAGTGTGGACTACTAAGAAGGGAGACAGAAAATTCCATTTATAAATGAAAAATCACCTTTAGAGATAATCTTGGAATCAACATCATATCTCACAGTGATGAAACCAGACAATTTCTCCTTGGTAATAATAGTTAATGTAGGAAAACCAGAATTAAGGAACAAAAAGCCTTATAAAGCACAGCAGAACACCATTCTGTTGGCTGTTGGTTTTTTTCACTCTGGGTCTTGGTGCTTTCATTGGTTTTTGATCTGGAGGTCAAATCCAGTGTTTCAAACAAACATGACAAATGTTATGGCCTGCCTGCCATCAAGTACGGCTAACAAGCCCTAAAAACCAAAGATCTTGTTGATTTGCTGGGCCAGTTTAAATCTGTATACCCCAGAAAAGCCAAGTTCTTTAATCCTCATTCAGTATTGCTGAATGAGAGTTTTTTGATTGTTTCCATGGAGATGTGATCCATCCAATTGTGGGTGGTAACTTTTGATTGGATGGTTTCCATGGAGACGTGTCTCCACCCATTCAAGGTGAGGTTGCTTACTGGAGCCCTTTAAGAGGGAACCGACAGAGCCAGCAGAACAGACATAGATAGCCCTGAGGAAGCCACTGAAGATTCCTGGAGAGGAAGCTAACAGACATTGCTATCTGCCTCTCCAGCTGAGAAAGAAACCCTGAACATCATAAGCCTTTTTGAACCAAGTTATCTCTCCCTAGATGCCTTAATTTGGACATTTTCATGGTAAACTTTCAACTTAATAAATTTCCCCTTTTCAAAAGCCATTTGATTTCTGATATATTGCATTTTGACAGCTAGCACACTAGAACAGATTTTGGTACCAGAGAAGTGGGATGCTGCTGCAGTTTGCAAATACCAAACATGTTAGAACGGCTTTCTAAATGGATAAGAGGAAGATTTTGGAAGAGTTGTGAAGAGCTTGATAGAGAAGGCCTAGAATGCTTTGAAGAGACTATTGGCAGAAATGTGGACTTTAAAATTTTCTCTGATGAAGCTATAGGTAGAAATGAGGAATGTACCATTGCAAACTGGAAAGACAGTGACCCTTGTTTTAAAGTGGCACAGAATCTTACAAAATTGTGTAATGCCATTGGACGGAAGTTAGAATTTAAAGGCGATAACTCAGGATTCTTAGCTGAGGAGATTTCCAAATTAAATGAGGAAACTGCTAGTTTCTCCTTGCAGCTTAAAGTGAAATGCAACAGGAAAGACGTAAGTTGAGAACTGAACTCTTAGGTGCAAAGAAACCAGAAATTGATGGTCTGGAAAATTCTGGACTTCCAAAATTCTGGAGCACCAGAGAAAATAGTGCTCTACACGAAGATTTAACCAGACATGGGAGCAGTCAGCCACTACAGAAAAAGCCAGGATTCATCCATGATGGACTTGTGGAAACTCCTTTTGTCTGATGGGTATGATCTGAGCATATTGCATAGAAAATCAACAACCGTGTTGTGGGATCTGTATAAATGGAGATACTGCCTGGACTAAAAGGCTCAGAAAAGGGACAAAATGAAGGTAAAATATCTTCAGAGGCAGAACTGTGGAGGTTATGGTCTGAAGTCAAGAGACCTTGGACCGGGAGAGCAGACCCACCCAAGTACTTGGAGAGGGCGAGTTCACACCAAAGGCAGAAGGTGAGCATCCCACCTCATTGTACTGGAAGAGTTGTGCTGTCTCAGGCCTTGGAGAGAGTGGAGCACATTCCTTAGGGATAAGGGGGAGCCTGGCTGCCACCACATTGTTATGGAGGGGTTAAGCATGTGCCCCAGAGATGGCAAAGAGCCCAGGTACAGCTCCGATGCTTAGAGAGGGTGGAGCTGAGAAAAAGGTGGTCTTCCCAAGGTTGCATTCAGATTGAGGCCAGCTGCTTTCCAATAGGCCCTTGGAAAGGGTGGAACTGCTGCTTCCTAAAGCCCCAAAGATAAATGACTCCCAGATTTTGAAATCTAATGGACTTTGCCCTGCAGGTTTTCAAAACTGATCGGGTCCTGTGACCCCTGTATTCCTTCCAATTCCTCCCTATGGAAATGGGTATATATATCCTATGACTGTTCCTCCTTTGTATCTTGGCAGCAGGTAACTTGTTCTGAGTTTTACAGGTCCAGAACCAGAGAATTTTGCTTAAGAACAGACCATGCTTGTAGCTGACTTTGATGAGATTTTTCACTGTTTCTGACTTTGTATTTTATTTGTATCATTACTGAAATGCTTTAAGGCTTTCTAATATGGTAATGGAAGGAATGTATTTTGCATTTGGAAAGAGCATGTCTTTTGGGGGTCCAAAGGGTGGAGTGTGCCAGTTTGAATCTGCTGTGTACCCCAGAAAAGCCAAGTTCTTTAATCCTCATTCAACATTGCTGAGTGGGAGGTTTTTGATCGTTTCCATGGAGATGTGACCCACCCAAGTGGGTGGTAACTTTTGATTAGATGGTTTCCTTGGAGATGTGTCCCCACCCATTCAAGGTAGGGTTGCTTACTGGAGCCCTTTAAGAGGGAACCATTTTGGAAAAAGCTTTAGAGCCACCAGAACCAGCAGAGCCACCAGAATCAACAGAGCCAACAGAACAGACAGAACCCTGGGGAAGCTGTTGAATATACCTGGAAAGAAAGTTAGCAAACATCGCCTATGTGCCTTCCCAGATAAGAAAGAATCCCTGAACATCATCAGCCTTCTTGAACTGAGTTATCTTTCCCTGGACGCCTTAATTTGGACATTTTCACAGCCTTAGAACTGTAAACTTGTAACTTAATAAATTTCCCTTTTTAATAGCTGTTCCATTTCAAGTATATCACATTCCAGCAGCTTACAGACTAGAACATTTGCTCACCAGCAATCAAACCAACACATAAAACAAAAGGTCCCTAATAACTGGCTAAGCTGGAGAGCTTGCCTACAGGTTAGTGCTGGAAAATTGACTTTAGCTATAGATACCTTAATTGGAAATCAACCTAAGACTTTACTGAATATATGTACCCAAATAAGACCATATACCAAAAACCCATTTGTAACAGAGACCTTCTCATTGCTTGTCTGGGCAAAACCTTGAACTATTGGTGGCTGTTAGATTAGGCTACCAACAAATGGGACTTCAATTGTGCTAGAGATGACTTCACTCTAGGCATTGAGACCACCTACCCTCTATGCCCCAATTCTCAAGGACAGCATCTCCTAAGGTGCTGATAAATTGGACACAAGATATTTTTTGTTTTTATCCCTTCCTGAGCTTGCTGTTTGTGTAGCCCATGATCCTAGTGTACTCCTTCCTCTTTGCCAAAACATAAGTTTCCATCCCTATGAATGTGAAACTACCTTAACACATCTCAAACCATTTGGGGATTAGAAATGTCTCCTCAATGCCTCCCTCACTTTATCTGCTAACATCTCTACCCACTCATGCCTAAAGGGAAATTTTATAAAAGTTACTACTATCTTTGCCATTCTAAATTAATGGAGGTTATTGCTTCCCACAGGAAGCAACTATTTCAAATCAGTCATCCCTGGAACACCAGGGGAAATGACCTTCCACAACTCTATGGCGTCTCTTCCTCCCTCATCCCCTTCAGCTTTCTACCACAACCTCCCATAATGCCTCTTTGACTATAGCCACTATAACTACTCTTCTCCTTGGTTACAAACAAATACCACTAACACTGACATTACTTTACTAAGCTATAAGTTCATACCCTCCAGAAACCTAACTGCTGAACCTGCCACCTTAGCCCCATAGACACTGACCTCATCTTAAGCACTTATTCAACTGACATATGGCTGGGTTATCATTCAAAGAATACAAGTTCCAAGGCAACCCCTCAAACAGATTGAGGCCACAGAGATGGCAAATTTACTGTGTAATCACATGGTGTCCATACAAATTAATTATAACCTTGATTGTCATCTCTAAACTCATAATTTGTCCTTCCATAGCCACAGTATAACTCAGTGCCTGTTCTGTGCTGACTTCTAAACAATTTCTGGGAGATAGTTTAGCTATATATGATAAAAGACTTGCAATTGGGTTATTTTGTAACTTCAATTAAAAAAAAGAGAACACTGGTTATATTTCTTCCTTCCACTACTGAGACCACATTCCAATAGTTTGTTTTCCTGTTGCCTTTGGACTCTCTATTGGCATTGACAAAAACCATACTTATCTTCACTCCCTACAAATGTCCCATCATATGTGAAGGGCTCCTAACTTAATTCTACTATTCACAGGACTTGCCACACACCTGGGCACAGCCAGTGTCACAGCCAACACAATAAATTTAACGCACCAAGCCAAGATGACTAAGGCCAATCAATTAATATTTCACTCTGGTCTCCCACATGCCTAAAGTCTAATGCATCCTTGGTCTTCTAAACCAAGGTTAAAAGTCTCTGGAGAAAATGGTATTTGATAATCAGTTGACCTTAAATTACCTACTGGCTGCCTAAGATGGCATTAGCAAAATCCAAGGAACTACTTGTTACATGTGAGTAAATAATACCAGTCAAGTTACAATTTTGACCCAAGAAAAACACCAATATAATATTGTCATGATTAAGATAACTGATATTTTTGACACACTTTACAACTCCACAAAGATATTATTAGAGACCCCAGAAATTTCAGATCTGTTTTGATTAATGTGACATAAATGAGGAATATATTTATGGTCTGGCCTATAAGGACTATTTATACTTCTACTTGTTTTCCTCCTTTTTATTCTTAAAATAAAATGTTTTCATTGCTGGCTAGGGTTATATTTTTGACTTATTTCCTAAAAATCTTATCAACCATCAAGACCACCAAATAATTGAGCTCAAAACTGCTATCAAGACATTAAGAGACCAATTGTAGCATAATATTTCATAAGTGCTATCTCAACCCAGTTTGGAGGTAAGGACTAAAAACTGCCAATTCCCATTCATGGATGGTTAGCTAAGCCTATATTTCAACTACTTCACCATGGGTCTCTATCATTCCTGATTACAGCACACACACCTAACTGCCAGAGACCCTAGGTGCCAAATATCTAAGGATGGCTCCTTCCTCCTTGGTCTCAAGGACTATTCAAAATACCCAATCCACAGAAAACCCATGAAACCTAACTAGTCCCACCTTGCTTGCCACACAAGCAGCCTACTATAGTTACAGCTTGCTGTTATACTTTCCCCAAATAAAACCACCTGTGTGGCTGTGTCGCAGTATTCTTTTGTTGGCGTGTAAGTAAAAAAAAAAAAGTCCTGCATTTCATCTGAGTGTCTTTGTGTTCTGCCCTGCCAGTCAAAGAATATATAATCATACTTAATAACATCACATAGTTATAAAACAGTGATGAAGGTGTTTAGTTTTATTTTTTCCCACATGGATAACTAATTAACCCAGAACCACTTTGTGCATAATGTTTTTCACCATTCATTGAAATGCCACCTCTATTATGATTCAGGTTTCCTATATGTAAATGTTTCAGGTTCTCTTCTCTGATCATTGGTATATACATATATGATCTCAATACTTCCACTGTTTCACCCCCTACAGACAATCCTCCAGAGTTACGAGAATGACCTGTTAAAATATAAGACAAATCATGTCACTCCTGAGCTGAAAATAACTGACTGGTTCTCATCTCACTCAGTGTAAAAGCCAAATTCCATTCTAGGAACAAGGCCCTTATTATCTGCACTCCCTCATTCCCATTACCTCCCTGGACTTGTCTCCTGCTGTTCTCTACCTTTCTCACTCAGCCCCAGCCATGGTAGCATCCTCAGTGTTCCTAAAACATCCCAGCCTACTCTTGCCTCAGGGACTCCGATCTTGCTGTTGCCACCATGCAGAATGTGCATCCCCCAAACAGTCACACAGCTAGTTCTCACTTTGTCTTCAACTCTTTACACAAAACCATGTTCCCAGTGAAGTCTTCCCAGGCAACTCCATCTCACTTCAGCCTCCTACCTGGTGATTCATTTCCCCAATGATTGCTTTACTTTTTTCTTGCTTATCTCTTGTCAGTATGAAAGTGTTTCATACTTTATTTATCTTATTTACCGTCTGTCTCCACATTAAAATGAAAGTTCCATTAGGCAAGCTTTTTTTTTTTTTGTCTTCTTTAGCTTATTACTCTATCATCAGCATCTGTGCCTGGCAAAGAGCCCACCCAAGAAAATTAAATAAATATATTAAAAAGTGAATGGGGTCAGGTAACACAAAAAGGGGGCTAGGGAGTTTTCCCTGGGTCTAGCTCAAGAATAACAAACAAAAGTACCTCCAGGAACAACTGAGTATTTTATTAGAGTGAAGAAGGCCAGTTGGGGGTACAGGCAACTGGAGATGGCATTCTGAGTGTAAAATTGACTGAGCCAGGTGGGCCACGGTGGCTCAGTGGCAGAATTCTCGCCTGCCATGCCGGAGACCCAGGTTCCATTCCCGGTGCCTGCCCATGCAAAAAAAACAAAAACAAAAATAGAAAAGAAAAGAAAAAATTGACTGAGCCTATCCTCAGACTTAGCTGCTTGTAATTGTATTGGAATATGAGCCATAATCATTGGTTTTGTTTTCAGAAGCCAGAAATATAGATTTTCAAAATGTTAAATCTCCCAAGTTTTTAAAGTAGCTAATTTAAATAGAAAACAACAGCAACAGCAACCCAAAAAACCCTGCGAAAATCAAACTAAATATGAAGCTGGCTGATAGTGGCCCCTGTTGTGTTTTGCTGAACTAAATTGGGTTATGTTTGACAGAAGATTACCCTCTGCTTTGGTGAATTGGACTTTGCTGGTGTAATTCTTGAGGCAATCAGCATCAGGTCATGTTGGGCAGAAAGAAGAAACTGGAATTCAACTTCTGGGAGCTCCCTGCCTCCTCCCTCCCTACCTCCCACTAAGGAAGAGTTAGAGAAGCCTGGGCAGTGAGGAGTCACTAACTCTCTTTCTTTGGGGACAGGTGATATAGGTTAGTGAGGGATGAGAGTGGGCGACCCAGAGAGAGGGTCCTGAGAAGAGAATTCATGAGAAAGACTAGGAAAGGACAAGGAGGAGAAGAGAAAGATGCAGACCCATGCATTGGGACACAGTACTGAGGGCCTTTACTGGGGTTGCCACTCCACTGTGGCACATGAAAGAGTAAGTTACAGAAAAATTATAATTTCAGACTGATTGCCCCATGGCATCTACCCTCACTTGGGTGAGCAAGAGTGTCTGGGAGGTACTGTGAGGCATGTGGCTACAAGCTTTGTGAGTGTCTAGCCAAAATGGGGTTTCTGGAGACAGGGAGAATCCAACTGATAGAACACTGGGTGGAGCCAACTGTAGTTCCAAGCATCTGCTAAGAGAAGCAATGACCATCAGAGTATATTCCACACCCTAAAGAGAGAAATTAGGCTCAATCCCCTGACAGCCTTACTTTCTAGGAAGGCAAGGGAACAATCCAGGTGGGAGGAAGAACAAGGAAGGGCTGCTGTACCTTGGTTTAGTAACAGTTCCATTTTTCTGGATAAAATAATTTCCAAATGCAAAATGGCACATATCTTAACATCTGAACAACCCACAGACCCATTCCCCACAACTACTGCTTATCCAGTATAAGGGAAATGAACCAAGATCTTCAAATCCAAGGTTTACTGCACTTTAGTTCCTCCAAAAATGTGAGCCCATAGCCCAACACCTAGGGGGCACCATATTCATGGGTTTGGGCTGAGGGTTGGGGTTCTGCTAACAGAAGGCAGTGGAACAAACTACCTGAAATAAGAAAAACCTTTTAGGTATAAACTTGGCTTCTGCTTAACCTGCCTGGGTTATCCCTGACAAAATGCCTTTCTAAAGAATCTCTAATACAGCAGGCTTCTTTGACAGTTGTCACTTCCTTTCCTCTGTGCACAGAGCCAGGGAGGACAATGTGGATATTGCAAGAAATCCGACTTATCCTTGGGCCTTCAATACCTCATGAGCCAAACTCCTTACAACACTTCTGCATTTTCACTCCCTCTTTCTGTCTCTCTTCTCTGCAATCTTCCTCCCTGAGTGTCCCTTCCTTTCTGGCTCCCCTCCCATGCATGATGTTCCCTTCCTGCATTATCTAACCTCTCCCAGATCCCTGTTAACCTGGTGTTTCTACCCTTTGTTCTGGACCCCTTCCTCGGTTCTTTGTGTCTCTACTCTATTTATTCAGTCTGTTTTTCTCTAAGCCCCAAGCTCTCACATTCCCGGTTATTCCCCACCCCTTTCCCAGCTGGATATCTCCCCCTAAGTAGATCTCCCCGCCCCTCCAAGGAGCCTCTCCATTTCTGGCCACTCCCCACCTTTTCCTAAGCAGTAACCTCCTCTTCCCCCTCCCCCACCCAGTCCAACTCTAGTTCCTTTCCCTCCCTGCTCTCGACCAAACCAGCTAAGTCCTATTCCATTTTTAGATGGCTGATTATGATACTAGCTTCACTTTATTCATAGACTGAATTTACAGCTGTTCTTTCTTTTCATGCCCCTCCACCAAATACACCAAGTCTTTTTAAGAAGACAAATTCCTTACACACGGCATGTAATGTCCACATAAATTTGTATTTTTCAGAACAAAACAACAGTTATGCTGGCAAAATGACGGGTTAACAGGGACCTTCAAACTTTCAATACACTGAAAAGTAACATTTTTTATGTCTACAAATTATACATTTGCTTCCACAAATTTGCCAAATTTTACCATAACAGTTAGGACTTTTTCACCAAATCATAGACATAGATGTGGAAATCATCATCAAACTTGATGAAATACACAGAGGGCTTGGCTTTAACTTGGTGAATGACCTTGCCTGTCCTTTTGGAGCCATCTTCTTTGGTATATTCCACATGTTTACCTATCAGGCCATCTACAACTCCTTCTGGCTCCCTCTCTGCTGGAGGAGACTCATTGGACTCTGGCATGATACGGAGGTCACCTTCTTTATAATCATCTAAAAGCTGGTACATGTATAAGACAGGATCTTTCTCATAGGTAATATAAAACCAGGCTTTCATGATAGGTGCTTGGGCTAAGACCATCCCCCTCCATTCATCCTTAGAACCATGTTCACCCTCAAACATATGTTCTACAGCTTTACCAATTATGGTATTTGCAAGGCGCACGTCTCTGACTCGAGAAAATGGCACCTTATCAGGAAGGATTTTAAGCTTTAAAATCCTTTCATCTCTATGAAGTTCCAGTCCATAGACACAGTCAATTCCATCATACTTCACCAGATAAAGAGAGGGATTTATAGGCACCTGATCCAGAACGGTTCCTTTCCACTGAGTGATGGGCTCATCACCTTCCTTCCATCCGTGTGAAATTCTGCAACCCACGATGTTCCTGCGGGACTGGGAAGAGGGTCTGCCCCTCTGCTTCTTTGGGGAGGTCTTTTTCTTCCTCATATTTGCAGATCCAGTCTGGCGACCTACAGCTGCCCTGGTTCGCTGCCTTGGGGCTGCCTTTTTGTGGGGGGTCTTCATAACTGCAGGGGGAGGAGAGAGGCTAGGGAGAAATATTCAATGTACTATAACATATTTTTCTCTATATAATGAAATCCCTGTGCACCAGGTGTATCTCTGCTCAAGTTATTCCGGTGTGTCCAGCAGCAATGCTGGATATCATGACACTCTGGGATGTCTGTCTGCAGTGCCCTCCCTCCAGGCTCCTTATCACTATGTGGGAGGCTTTGAGAGGCAGTAGCTCTTGGTGGTCCTGGTGGTTGAGGCCTCTGTTAGAGTGAGCCTGCTCCTTCGCATGGTGTCTTGTTCCTCTTTCGCCATCCTAGTAGCCCCTACAACACACTGATCATTTCTTATCCCCACCCCTTCTCCCCCTTCCCGGCGCCTATCCCCATATCTGCACATGTAGTCCCTTGTCCCCCTTTCATCGCCCTCTACTTTTCATCCCTCTTGCCTGCGGATCCCCTTGCCTCCCACCAGGCACAACTCTCCCTCATATCTCTTTCTGGCCCTCTCCATTCTCCTGATGGGTGCCCACCACAAAGCCATTTCCCTTTCTAGCTACCCTGAACACCAGCCTAGTGTTCTTCGCTCCGCCTCCCCCCTCCACCCCCCCTCCCCGCTCACCCTCCCCACTACCTTTTCCAGCCTCTTTCATATCCCATCCTGGTGCCCACTCCAATTTTCCCGCCTGGCACCCACCCATCCCCAGCCTCCGGTTCTCTAGCCCAGTGCCCACATTCCCACCGCCCGCGATCTCGGGTCTCACGAGCCCAAATCGGACACCTCTGTGTTGCCTCTGCTGTGAGCCTGCGGCCAAGGATGATCAGCAGCCGACGAGCCCGGTGCTTGCAAAAGCTAGGAGGGGAGGATACGTAAGCGTCTAGGAAAGCGGAGAGGCTGGCGAAGAGGACAGCGGCGGGGTACACAGCGCTCTGCTCGCGCGCCCTCCGCCTCGATGTCGGCAGCGGCGGCCCCTCTGCCACATCGGGATCCTACACACCGCTGCCGCCGCCGCAGTCTCCTCCCTCTTTCCGTAGCGCAGCTTCCTGCACGGAGAGAGGCCTCCCCTTCCTGCCAGACACAGCGTGCCCCCCACCCCCACCCCAGCCCCAGTTCCAACCCCCGCCATCCCCTGGGCCAGAGAGGTGCTCCTGGGTCCTGGCCCCGCCTCTTCCTCAGATCCCGAGGAGCCCACAAATGCCCCCTCCTTCACGTTTAAAAAAACCCTTTCCTCCCCCATTTAAGGGCCCCCTTGCTCACCTCCCGCACCTCCACCTCTGCCCCGCCAGCGGTCCTGCCCCATCTGCTTTTCATCTTCCTGGAATTCGCCCTTTCCTTTTACCTCGTGCCCTTATGGAGCTATTCTTTACATGCATAACTCTGCCTTTCCCGTCTTTTAAGAGGACTTGGAGTAGGACCAGAGAAATGCGCCAGTGCTCAGTCTGCCATCTTGACCTAATCTTTACATTAGTTTTCCTAACAGACACTCCTGGACCATCGTTCTTGAGGATCTTTTTTTTTTCTTTTATCCCGTTTGCAAAATAATTGCATGCATAATGTGGACACTGTAATTTTCATAAAGTTGACACGAAGAAGAAAATAATCAACTGTAATCCCACTTCCCATTCCCCAGGGCTCATAGCGGAAATATTAACACTTTTTTCTAAGTTCTTGAAAAGCCGGGATCATTTTGCAGATCAGTTGTTAAAAATTCTTTGTAAAATCTTATGAACCACGGTTGTGCTGCTACAAAACGGAACAAAGTCGTGAGACATGCAACTATGTAAATGAGCATGTGGGACATTTGGTGAGACAAAATAAACCAGAAACAAAAAAAAAAAAACAATGTTTTTCACCTTTAGAAAATGCTTATTAAAAGCAGGGACCTAGAATGTAAGCTACTAGAGCAGACACATTAAGTCTGGAGTGGTGATTATTTCTGGAATTTGACAAGCTGTTTTATATATGTAACCTGATATTTAGAGATAAGAATGAAGCAGAACAGGTTGGGGTTAAAGTAATTCAGAACATAGGGGCGAGGAAGACAGTGTCTTTATTTTAGAACCACACATACTCTTTGAGACCAATGGAAGAAAGATTTATTTGATCTGGGACTGGAATTTTCTGTGATGCATAATCGAATTCAACCTGTTTAGCTCATTTGAACAATTGAAACACAGGAAGCACAGAATAATAAAGAGGTCCTTTAATCCTGTATAGATTATTGTAATGCCTGGAAGCATCTTAGATTATACTAAGCAGATAATCAACAAGTATTGGCAAAGTACCCTGAGGAAGGGGAGAAAGAATATGGAACTATTAAACCTTACCATCAGGGAACCCCCTGATACTGTGTCAAACTTTAGGGATATCCAAATCAACAGGCCATCTCCTCCATCATGAGGCTTACTCTTGTGAAGCTTATGTAGGTAGCGGAGAAGCTTAGACTACCTATAGGTATGCCTAAGAGTTACTTCTGGAGGATCTCTGTTGTTGCTCAAATGTGGCTTCAGTCTCTCTAAGTCCAACTCTGCAAGTGAAATCATTGCACTCCTCCCTATGTGGGACATGACATCCAGGGGTGAAAGTCTCCCTGGCAACGTGGGAGGTGATTCCCAAGGATGAATCCAGACCTGGCACCATGGGATCAACAATTACATCCTGACCAAAAAGGGGGAAAGAAGTGTAATTAATAAAGTATCAGTGGCAGAGAGATTTCAAATAGAGTCAAGAGGCTACTCTGGAGGTTCTTCTTACGCAAGCTTCAGGTAGGCCTTGCTACTCTATCATATCGTGCCAACCCCCAACCAGGACCATTCCAGCTAATCCTAAAGAACATCTAGGGCAATATATAAGATTCCACAAGGGTTCCAGGCACTAAAGTAACTTTTCAGAAACCTACAACCTCCAGATGGGTTCCTGGTCCAGATAAGTTCTGAAACCTAGCCCAGTCTCCCCAGAACATCAGATAGTTCCACCTCCCTAGCCCATCTTAGTGACAGACCCTTCTGATATCAAAAATTTAGACTTGCCATAGCCCAAACAACCCCAATAAGAGGTATGGAAAGATCAAAGGTGATGGTGGAATTATACATAGAAGGTAGGAATTAACACATGAATATGAATGCTGAATCAGTAAATTGATGTCTCTTTTAGACTCCAGTATTTTAGAACAGCTATAAGTAAAAACCTAAAATTGTAACTTATGTCAAAGTCTGAAATATGTTCTACAACTAATTGTGGCGCTGTGCTTTGAAATTTATAGCTTTTTTGTGTATATGTTATTTTTCACAAAAAAAGGGAAAAAAGTCGATTGTCATGATAAAAATGTATTTAAGCCCTGTAGCCGCCTATATTCTGGAGCAGCTAAGAGGTAAAATATGAGAGGATCATATGATAGCTCATGACAAACTCTGGGATCTGTCCTGTAACCACTTGCTGAAGAGTGCTTTGAAAACTATTGCTTTTTTTTGTTTGCTTTGTATGTATATTATACTATACAATTAAAAAAAGTTAAAAAAAGTTCTTTGTAAAATCACTTCAGTTGATTAATATGAGAAGCCCGATATACTGTCCATTTAGATATGACGCTATTCATTTTGACTCAAGCCTTTAAAAGTAGAAATACTGTATTACCAAGAAAATGTAAGTCCCTCTCTTCAGCCTTAGAGCTAGCAATTATCATTCATTTGTTGTTTATCCTAATAATTTTATAGGTTAATATACATTTATATATTTTAATGCAATTTTATTGATATATATTGATATATATTCACACATCATACAATCCATCCAATGTGTACAATCCAAGCCAAGGCTCATGGTGTCATCACATAGTTGTGGATTCAGCACCATAATCAATTTTAGAACAATGTCATCACTCTGAAAAAAACATGAGGGGTGCAAGGGTGGTTCAATGGTAGAATTCTTGCTTGCCATATAGGAGACCTGGGTTCGATTCCCACCCCATGCACTTCCCAAATAAGCAAACAAACGAAAAACCAACCAAAAAAAATTCAACGAATGGTGCTGCAATAAGGAGATACTCACATGGAAAAAGAATGAAATGTGACTCCTGACATACAGCATACAAAAGAAAAAAAAGAAATGAAAATAAAGAAGAAAACCTAAAGCATCCTAACGTTATCCCCCCATTATTGACCTATTATTGGTATAGTTCATTTATTATTGTTGATGAAAAAATTAAAATATTACTGTTAACTAGAGCCCAAAGTTTGCAATAAATATATTTTCCCATATGCCACTCTATTATTAACTCCTTGTAATAGTGTCATTAACTTGTTCTAGTTCATGAAAGAACTTTTTATAATTCTATAGTTAATCCCATCACATCCACCAGAAGATTCACCGTGGTGTTAATTCCAGTGTTTTAACCTCCAGCTTTTGTTGTGGTGGCATACATGACTCTAAAGTTCTCTTTTCCACCACACTCACCCACAATTCAGCCCTGTTAATTATACTCACAATAAAATGCTACAGTCACCCCTATACAATTCTAAGCATTTAAGTTCGATATAGTTAAAAAAATCTGTACGTATTAGATAACTGTTTCCCATTCTCTAGCCTTATTCTATCTCATGGAAATTTATATTCTAAATTTTATGTCTATGAATTTACCTATTATAATTAGTTCATATCAGTGAGATCACACAATATTTGTCCCTTTTTGTCTGACTTATTTTAACAATCTAATGTCTTCTTCCATGTTTCACATGCATCAGAACTTCATTCCTTCTTATTGCTGAACAATATTCCATCACATGTATATACCACACTTTGTTTATCCGTTCACTGTGGATGGACATGTGGGTTGTTTCCATCTTTTGGCAATTGTGAATAATGCCGCTATGAGCATTGATGTTCAGATGTCTCTTCACATCCCTCCTTTCAGATCTTCTAGGTATATGCTGAGTAGCTGGATTGCTGGGTCATAAGGCAGCTCTATACTTAGCTTCTTGGGAAATCGCCAAACCACCCTTCACAGTGGCTGTACCATTTTACATTCCCACCAGCAGTGAAAAAGTGTTCCTATATCTTCACATCCTCTTTAACATTTGTAGTTTCCAGTTTAATAGCAACCATTCTACTGAGTGTGAAATGATATCCCATTGTGGTATTTTTATATTTAACAAATTATATTCCATTTATCCCAATATATCAAAATTATTATCATGTTAAAATGTTGTTCTAGTTTGCAAGCTGCCAGAATGTGATATACCAGAACTGGAATGGCTTTTGAAAAGGAGAATTTAATAAGTTACAAATATACAGTTTTAAGCCTATAAAATTGTTCAAACTAAGGCATCCAGGGAAAGATACTTTAATTTAAAGAAGGTCAAAGGGTCAAGAACACCTCTGTCAGCTGAGTAGTCACATGGCTAGCATCTGGTGGTCCCTTGCTCCTGGGTTCCATTGCTTTAAGCCTCTGTTCCTGTGGGGGGTTCTCATTTTGCTTCTCTGGGGTTGCCTTTTTTTCATACTAAGCTTTGGAGATCCAATGTGTATTTTACACTTACCACACATTTCAATTTGGAATAGCCATCTTTTGAGTACTCAATAGCCACATGTCACTAGTGGCTAACTGTTTGGACAAGGTAGATGTACAGAACACAGTTGAGGGGAGTAAGATTGGAGATTTAAAAACCAGGGTGGGGAGCTGTTATAGTTGACATGGAGGATGATGGGAGCTTGGGGATTGAGACAAAGGCACAGTTTTCACTGCCAGTTTCTTGCTTGGGCAATTGGGTAGATGTTGGCTTCATTATGAATTGGAGAAGGTGTTTGGGGGTAAGTGGGTATGGAAGTGTGGGACATAATGGGTTCTGTTTTGAATGTGTTAAGTTTGAGGTACTTATGGGGCATCTTTAGAAGAGCTGCTATTCAATATCTGTTGTTCCCTTCAAGTTTTGTCTGGAAACATGGCCAACCAGAAAAAAAATATCCATCTTTTCCAATCTCCCTTATAGCCATATGTAGCCCTGTGGCTAACTTCTGGCCAATGGGTTATAGGTACATATGCATGTGAATTCTGGAAAATATTTTCAGAAAATAGAGGGCATACCCTCTTACTGTTTCCTCCTGCCTTCTGGAGGCTGAGCAGCCATCTTAGATCAAGAGGTAAAAGGTGAGGCCTGAAGGTGGCAGAATAACAGGACAGAAGGAGCCTGGGAACCCTGAGGTATTGGAGTCATCACACTAAGCTTGGACTTTCTCCCTTGGACTCCTTTTCTCTTGTTTGGGCCACTTTTTAATTTACGTATATTATTATATATGTAATAATAGCTGCAATTCATTAAGGATTTACAACTTAACAGTCATTGAACAGTCATTGAACAGTTTTATGTGTTTTCACTAGTCCTTGTAACCACCAGCAAGGACAATACTGCAGATCTCTTTTGTTTTACATTTTGATATACATTCCCATGTTTTCACTTCCAGCTTAACTTCTGTTGACATACATGACTCTAAACTTCCCTTTTCTATCACATTCACCCACAATTCAGCACAATTATACTCATAATAAGGTGCAGCAATTACCTCTATCAATTTCCAAACATTTAAATTTAACATAGTTAAAAGTTCTTCACGTATTAAGCAATGACTCTCCATTCTCCAGCCTCATTCTATCTACTGATAACCTATATTCTAGATTTTGCACCTATGAGTCTACATATTATAATTAGTTCGTATAAGTGAGATCATATTTATCCTTTTGTATCTGACTTATTTCACTCAACATAATGTCCTCAAATTCATCTCTATATTGTCACATGCTTCAGGACTTCATTCCTTCTTACTGCTAAATAATTATCCATCATATGTATATACCATATTCTTCTGTTGATGGACACTTGGGTTGTTTCCACCTTTTGGCAATTGTAAATAATGCCAGTATGAACATCAGTGTGCAAATGTCTGTTGCATCACTGCTTTCAGATTTTTGGCATATATGTCAAGTAGCAGGATTGCCGCCTTGTAAGTCAAGTCTATACTTAGCTTCTTGAGGAACTGCCAAATCATCTGCCAGAGCAGCTGTACCATTTTACATTCCCCCCAGCTGTGAATGAGTGCTCCTAATTCTCCACATCTCCAACATTTTTAGTTTTATATTTGTTTAAAAGGGGCCATTCTAGTGGATGTGAAATGGTATCTCATGGTTTTGATTTGCATTTCTTTAATAGCTAATGGAGCTGAGCACCTTGTCATGTGCTCTTTTATTCGATTGTATTTCTCCTTTGAAAAATGTCTATTCATATCTTTTCCCTATTTTTAACTTTAGTTGTTTATCTCTTTATTATTGAATTATAGGATATCTTTATATATTCTGGATATCAAACACTGATCAGATATGTGGTTTCCAAATAGTTTCTCCCATTAAGTTGGCTGCCTTTTCACCCTTTTGACAAAGTCCTTTGAAGAATAGACTATTCAGTTTTGAGGAGGTCCCATTTATCTACTTTTTCTTTTGTTGCTCATGTTTTGGGTGTAAAGTCTAAGAAACAACCGCCTACCACTAGATCTAGAAAATGATTCCCTATAATTTCTTCAGGAGATTTATGACACTGGTTCTTATATTTATATTTTTTAACCATTTTGGGTTAATTTTCATATAGGATGTGAAAAGGGGGTCCTCTTTCATCCTTTGGGATATGTATAGCCAATTCTCACAACATCATTTATTGAAGAAACTGTTCTGTTCCAGTGTAGTGGGCTTGGGAGCCTTGTCAAAAATCAGTTGACCATAGGTCTGAATGTCTATTTCTGAACTCTCAGTTCAATTCTATGGATTGTTATATCTATCTTCTTGCCAATACCATGCTATTTACACTACTGTGGCTTTATAATATGCTTAAAGGTCAGGAAGCGTAAGACAGCCCACTTCATTCCTCTTTTTAAAGATGTCTTTGGCCATTCCACACCCTTAACCCTTCCAAATAAATCTGATAATTAGCTTCTACAGTTCTGCAAAGCAAGTGTTGACATTTTCACTGGTGTTGCATTAAATCTGTAGATCAATTTGGGTAGAATTGATGTCTTAACAACATTTAGCCTTACCATCCATGAAAATGAAACGTCTTTCCATTCGTTGAGGTCTTCTTTGATTTCTTTTAGTAATGTTTTGCAGTTTTCTGGGTACAGGTTAAGTTTATTCCTAGATATTTGATTCTTTTAGTCATTATTACAAATGGAATTTGATTTCCTCCTAAATAGCTCAGTACTTGTGTATATAAACATCTCTGATTTTTGTGTGTAGATGTTGTATCCCACCACTTTGTTGTACTTGTTTATTAGCTCAAATAGCTTTCTCAAGTTTCTTTGGTTTTTTTTTTGGGGGGGGTATTTTCTGCCTGTAGGATCAGATCACCTTCAAGTACTGAAAGTTTTACTTCTTCCTTCCAATTTGGTTACCTTTTATTTATTTTTCTTGCCTAAATGCTTTAGCTAGAGCTGATAACAAAATGTTGAATAACAACAATCATGACGGTGGGCATCCTTGTTTTTTCTTGATCTTAGAGGGAAATATTTCAGTCTTTCACCATTGAGTATTATGTTAACTGTAGGATTTTTATACATAACTTTTACGGTGTTGAGGAAGTGTTTTACTTTGAAAGCTGCCAGAAGGTGATATACCAGAAATGGAATAGCTCTTTCAAAAGGGGAATTTATTAGGTTGCAAGGTTGCAGGTCTATGGCCATGAAAATGTGCAAATTAAGGCACCAACAAGAGGTTACCTTCACTCAAGAAAGGCTGATGTAGTTCGGGGTGTCTCTCTCAGCTGGAAGGGTACATAGTGATGTCTACTAGCTTTCTCTGTCAGCTTCTTATTTCATGAAGCTCCCCTGGGGGAGTTTTTCTTCTTCATCTCCAAAGGTCTCTGTCTGTGTGGACTCTGTTGGCTCTGGTTGCTCTTAAACTTTTTCCAAAATTGTTCCCTCTTAAAGGGCTCCAGTAAGCAGCCCCACCTTGATTGGGTGGAGGTATATCTCCATGGAAGCCATCTAATAAAAAATCACCACCCATAATTGTGTGGGTCACATCTCCAGGGAAACAATAAAAAAGTTCTGACCCAGCAATATTGAATGAGGATTTAAAAATTTGACTTTTCCAGGGTACACAAGAGATTCAAACTGGCACAGGAAGTTTCCTATGATTCCTACCTTTCAATGTGTTTTTATCAAGAAAGGATGCTGGATTTTGTCAAAGCATTTTCTGCATCAATTGAGATGATCATGTGGTTTTTACCTTTCTTTGTTAGTGTGGTGTATGACATAAATTGATTTTCATGGGTTGAACTAACCTTAAATACCTGGAGTAAAACCCACTTGATCATGGTGCATAATTCTTTCAATGTGCTATTGGATTCAATTTGCAAGTATTTTTAAAGGATTTTTGCACCTATATTCACTAGAGAGATTGGTCTGTAGTTTTCTTTTCTTGTAGTATTGTTATGAGGCTTTGTTATTAGTGTGATGTTGGGTTCATAGAATGAGTTAGGTAATGTTATCTCTTTTTCAATTTCTTGGAAGACTTAGCAGGCTTGGTATGAATTCTTCTGGCATATTTGGTAAAAATTTGCCTATGAAGTCATATGGTCCTGGGCTTTTCTTTGTTGGGAGGTTTTGCTTTTGTATATTTTATTGAGATATAGTAACTTATCATTTATTTCATCCAAAGTCTGCAAGTATATAATCAATACCTCATGGTTTCATCGCTTAGTTGTGCAACCATCAGCACATTCAACTTTAGACCATTTTCATTTTTCCAAAAAGAAAATTATTTGATAGGCACAAAAATAAAGAAAACCCAAAATATTCCATATCCCTTATCTCCCGTATTTTTGATCCTTAGCATTGGTGTGATACACTAGTTACAGTTGATGAAATAATTTTAAGGTATTACTCTTAACTATAGTGCATAGTTTACAATAGATGTTTTCCTCCCATACCACTCTATTCTTAACTCTTTATGCCAGTGTTGTACATTGGTACCAGATCATGCAAGAACTTTATTTAAATTTTTAGTTTTAAAAGGTGACATATATGACTCTAAACAATTCCTTTTAACCAAATTCAACTATAACACAGTACTATTCCTTATATTCCAATAATGACCTACCCTCACCCTATATCTATTTCCAAACACTTTAAGTTCTACCTTGTTATACATTTTGAACATATTTGGTTACCACTCCCCTTTCTCTCGTTTCTGTTTATTTCTAAGTATTCTATATTCTACATTTTAAGACTCTCAGTTTACATATTCTAGTGAGTTACATTAATGAAATCATGCTATGTCTGTCTTTTTGTATCTGACATATTTCAATAAACATTATGTGTTCAAAATTCATTCATGTTGTTTCATGCTTCAGACCTCATTTCTTTTTACTACTAAAAATATTCCATCATACGTATATATTACATTTTGTTTATACATTCATCTGTTGATGGGCATTTGGATTGTTTCTATCTTTTGCCACTTGTGAGCATGTTGCTATGAACATCTGTATGCAAATGTCTATTCATGTCACTGCTTTCAGATCTTCTGGCCATATACAAAGTAGTGGAATTGCCAGGTCAAATGGTGGCTTAATATTTCGTTTTCTGAGGAATCACCAAACTGTCTTCCACAGGGGATGTACCATTTCACACTTTCCGAAGCAGTGAATAAATGTTCCTACTTCTCCACATCCTCTTCAACACTTGTAGTTTCCTGTTTGTTTAATAGCAGCCATTCTTATAGGTGTGAGGTGATATCTTATTGTGGTTTTTATTTGCATTTTCCTGATAGCTGATGAGGATGAATATCTTTTCATGCGCCTTTTAGCTATTTGTATTTCCTCTTTGGAAAAATGTCTATACATATGTATTTGCCTATTTTATAATTGAGTTGTTTGTCCTTTTATCATTGACTTGTAGGATTTCTTTGTATATGCAGGATATCAAGCACTTATCAGATATTTGGTTAACAAATATTCTCTGTTGGGAGATTTTTGATGGCCAATTCAATCTCTTTACTCATGATATGTTCATTGAAGTTTTCTATTTCTTCTTGAGTCAGTGTAGATTGTTGTGTGTTTCTGAAATTTTCCATTTTGTCTATGTTGTCTGGTTTGTTGGCATACAGTTGTTCATAGTAAACTCATGATCTTTCTTATTTCTTCAGGTTCCATGGCAATGACTTCCCTCTCTTTCCTGATTTTATTTGCATCTTCTCTTTTTTTGTATTGTCAGTCTAGCTTGGGGTTTGTCTATTTTATTGATCTTCTCAAAGAAACAATTTTTTATTTATTTGTTTTGCTGTTTTATTGCTCTCCATTTCACTTATTTCCACCCTAATCTTTGTTATTTCTTCATTCTTCTTGCATTGGGATTAGTTTGTTGTTTTTCCACTAATTTCCTCCATTGTTCAGTTAGGTCTTTGGTTTTAGCTTTTTCTTCCTTTTTAATATAGACCTTTAAGACTAAAAATTTCCCTTTCATCATTGACTTCACTGCATGCCATAACTTTTGACATGTTGTGTTCTCATTTTCATTCATGTCGGAATATTTACTGATTTCTATGAGAATTCCATCTTTGACTGATTGGTTGTTTAAGAGAGTGTTGTTTAACTGCCATATATTTTTTAATTTTCCAGTTGTTATTTATTTTCAAGTTCACTCCATCATGATCAGATAAAGTGCTTTGTATAATTTCACTTCAGTAGTTCAGTTGTAGTTCAATTGTAGTTCAGTAGTTCAATTGTAGTTCTGTAATTCAATTGTAACTACAATTCAGTAGTTACAACTGATGAAAGATTATTAAAGTAGTACTAGAACTATTGTACATAGTTTACACAGGGATAATATTTTGCCACATACACAACATACAATTATTATTATTTCCATGAATGTCTTTATTTTGTTCCTTTTCTACCTAGACACTGGATAAAGGGAGCATCAGTCACAAGGTTTTACAATCAAGCAGTCACATATTAAAAGTTATGTACTTATACAATCATTATCAAAGATCAAAGTTACTAGATTACTGTTCAATAATTTCAGATTCTTCTATAACACTGAGAACTGAAAAGAAATATCTATATAATGAGTCAACAGTCACAATCATTTGTTAAATCCTAATTCCTCATTTTCATTTCCTCCTTCTTATTTGACCATTCTCTTAATCTTCAGGGATATCTGGTCAATGACCATTAGTGTCTCCATGCTGGAAAGCGATGTCAATCTTATGGGGTAAGGGGATGAAATGGGTTGATGTTCTTCGAGAAACTGGTACCTCTGTGCATGAAGGCTTGACTGGCATAGGAACAATCTGGAAGCCTTAAGTTTCTGAAAAAATAAACTTACTAAGCATAACTTTTATAAAATCTTAGACAGAGCTCAGTGCATTCTTTAGAATTTCCAGGAATACTGTTAGTTGGGCTTGGCATACTGTGCAATTTGCAATCTCTAGCCTAAGTATACTGAAAGTAACCTCCAGAATGACTTCTTAAATGTATTTCAAATCCCTTAGCCACAAAAACTTTATTTTCTTTTATTTATTTTCCTTACTGTGTTCAAGAAGGTATTCTCATTCTTATGATGCCAGCGAACGCTCATCACCAGGAGTTATCTCCCATATTGCCTGGGACACTTACACCCCTGGTAGTCTTGTCCCATGTAGGGGGGTGAGTAGTGAGTTTATTTGCAAAGCTGGCTTAGGGAGAGAGGCCATATCTGAGCAAAAAAAAGAAGGTCTCTTGGGGTGACAGACATAATTATAAGCAGGCTTATCTTCATCATTTCTGAAATAAGTTTCATAAGAAAAAGCCTCAATATCAAGGGCTTGGCTTCTTAAATCAGGAGTCCTGAATTCTGGAGAGAGTATCATGAATTCCCCAGGTGGGGAAATTTAATAGTCAAATATTCTTTCTCCAGTCCCTCAAGGGGACTTTGCATATATTTTTCATTTTCTACCCAAAATACTCTAGAATGTGTCAAGGTATTACATTAACCTATACAGAATAACAAGACCTAATTCCTTATTCTAGGTTCCATGTAATTATGTTGTTTAAATACACTGACCAGACAGGTTAAATTGGATAGTGTGCCACAGAAAACTTAAATTTCAGAAAAAATAAATATCTCTTCCTTTGGACTCACACAGTAGTTGAAGTTTAAAAATAGAGGCAATATCACTTGATTCTTTTAGTTGCTCTTTTCAAAGGAATTTTTTACTTGACTCCTCAGTTAGGTCATTGCTCGAGTATAGAAACATTACTGATTTTTGCACATTAATTTCACAACCTGCCACCTTGCTGGATTTGTTTATTAACTCAAGTAATTTTGTTGCAGATTTCATAGGATTTTTCAACAATAGTGTAATGTCATCTGCAAATACTGTAAGTTTTACTTCTTCCTTTCCAATTTGAATGCCTTTTATTTCTTTTTCCTGCCAGATTGCTCTCGCTAGAACTTCTAGCACAATGTTGAATAATAGTGGTGACCAAGGGCATCTTTGTCTCATTCCCAATCTTAGGGGGAAATCTTTCAGCCTTTCACCACTGAATCCAATGCTGGCTAAGTTTTTTCATCTATGCCTTTTATCATGTTGAGGAAGTTATTTTGGTTCTTACCTTTTGAAATATTTCTATCAGAAAGGATGTTGAATTTGTTGAATGTTTTTTCAGCATCTATCAAGAGGCTCATATGATTTTTCCCTTTCGATTTGTTAATGTGCTGTATTACAGTAATTGATTTTCTTGTGTTGAACCGTACTTGCATTCTTGGTATAAACCCGACTTGGTCATGGTGTATAATTCTTTTAATGCATTGTTAGATTCGATTTGCTAATATTTTATTGAGAAGTTTTGCATGTATATTCATTAGAGATGTTGGCCTATAGTTTTCCTTTCTTGTAGTATCTTTACCCGGTTTTGGTATTAAACTGATATTAACCTCATAAAATGAGTTAAGTAGTGCTCCTTTTCCCTCAATTTTTTTGAAAAGTTTGAGCATAATTGGTGTTAGTTCTTTTCGGAATGTTTGATAAAATTCTCCCTGTGAAGCCATCTGGCCCTAGGCTTTCCTTTGTTGGAAGATTTTTTAATGATTGTTTGAATCTCTTTACTTGTGATTGTTTTGTGAGATCTTCTATTTCTTCTTGAGTCAGTGTAGTTTATTTGTGTGTTTCCAGGAATTTATCCATTTCATCTAAATTGTCTAGTTTGTTGGCATATAGCTGTTCATAGTATCCTCTTATGAATTTTTATTTCTTCAGGGTCAGTGGTAATGACCCTTTCTCATTTCTGATTTTTTAAAACTTTTTAAATTGTATAATATAAAATATATATTTTTTCAAAGCAAGTAGTCACAGGACAGATCCCAGAGTTTGTCATGGGATACAATAGCATCATCTCACATTTGTCCTTTTAGCTGCTCCAGAACATTGGAGGCTAGAAGAAATAAAAGATTTTTTATCATCACAGTCGATTTTTTTTCTTTTTTGTGAAAAATAATATATATACAAAACAGCAATAAATTTCAAAGCACAGTGCAACAATTAGTTGTAGAAGAGATTTCAGAGTTTGTTATGGGTTACAATTACACAATTTTGGGTTTTTACTTCTAGCTGCTCTAAGATACTGGAGGGTAAAAGAAGTATCAATATAATGATTCAGCAATCATATTCATTTGTTAAACCCTACCTTCTCTGTATAACTCCACCATCACCTTTGCTCTTTCTCCCACTCTTTAGTGGTATTTAAGCTATGCCCATTCTCATTTCTTATTTTGTTTATTTGCATTTGCTCTCTTTTTTCCTTTCTCAGCCTTGCTAGTGGCCCATCAATTTTTTTTGTACATGGGCAGGCACTGGGAACCGAAACTGGGTCTCTGGCATGAGACCACTGTGGCTCGCCCATGACCCATCAACATAATGATTTTCTTGAAGAACAAAATTTTGGTTTTATTGATTCTTTCTATTGTTCGTTTGTTCTCCCACTCATTTAACTCTTCCTTATTCGTTGTTATTTCTCTTCTTCTATTTACTTTGGGGTTAATTTGCTGTTCTTTCCCAAGTTCCTCCAGGTAAGCAGTTTAGTCCTCAATTTTACCTCTTTCCATTTTTAAAATATAGGCATTTAGTGCAATGAATTTCCCTCTCAGCACAGCCTTTGCCATATCCCATAAGTTCTGATAGTTGTGTTCTTGTCTTCATTCACCTCCAGACAGTTAATGATTTCTCTGGCAATTTCTTCTTTGACCCACTCATTATTTAAGATTGCGTTATTTAATCTGCATTTATTTGTGAAAGATCTTGTTTGTTGGTGGTTATTGATTTCCAGCTTCACTCCACTGTGTTCAGAGAAAGTTCTTTGAATAATTTCAATCTTTTTAAACTTATAAAGACCTGTTTTGTGCCCCAGCATATGATCAATCCTGGAGAGTGGTGCATGAGCACTAGAGAAGAATGTATACCCTGGTATTTTGGGATGTAAAGACCTACATATGTCTGTTAGGTCTAATTCATTTATCGAATTGTCTAAGCTCCCTACTTCCTTGTTGATCCTTGGTCTGGTTGTTCTGTCTATAGAGGAAAGAGGTGTATTGAAGTCTCTTACTATTATTGTTGAAACATGTATCATTCCCTACAGTTTTGTTTTATTTTGTTTTGAGGAGAGTCTAGTCAGATATTATATGCTCCAGTCAGATTTTCCCAGACCAGACTGGCCTCCTCTCAGGAGAAAAGAGTCATCTGCATCAGTTTTCCCTGAGGGTGAGATCCAGCAGGTTGACAGACTTTCCTATAAAGCCTCTAGACTCTGTGGTTTTTGTATCCTGCCTCAAATGTGGTGCTTCTCTGCCTATGGCTTCCAACCAGTGTAAAGTGATGAAGTGCCTTTATCTTCAGCAGACTTTCCCTTCTGGGGGTGTAGTTGAGACAGAGGTGAGCTTGCAGGTTGGCATTAATTGCTTCAGTTTTCCAGTCTCTGGGGCCTGAATTCCTTGAGGGAGGGATTCCACTTGAGCCGGGCCCCAGTTTTCTCTTGGGGAAGGTTCAGCTTTTAGGGAATTAACTCTTTTCATCTGACTAATTGTGTTGTCTCTCAGACAAGCTTTATTCTACTCTTGTCTGGGGCACTTGGAGCCTAAGAAGGCTTGCAGTTCCATCTAATGAGCTGTTAAGTAGTAGAAACAAAGCAAAAAATCATTTTCAGAGCAGGATCCCAGTTCCTCTGGTTTGTTAATCAAGACCTTAAGTTTGTATGTTGTTCTATGTATCTCCAGGCTCCATGTGCTCCCCCCTTTTAGGGTATAACCCTTTTTAAGTATTTTGTGCTGATCTACTCAAAAAGCCTTTAGTTTTTATTTTTCTCCATCAGCCTGCCCCTTCTCTACTGGGGTAAAAACTGCTAGTACCAATAGCTCTTATTCCAAGTTTATCTGACCTGAAGGTCTATTTTCAGTAATCAGAATTTGTTAATTAACTCCATAATTGGAGCTTGGTTGAGCTAAGCCCTTGCTGCTAGTAATGTCTGTTTCCTTTCCCTCAGGGAACCAGGCTGCAGTGCCCATGGTGGAGAGGTGCCATCCTCCATGGCTTGGGGGAGTTGCAGTTCTGTGTGGGGTCTTAGCCAGTCCAGCTTGTACCACCGGTGTACACTGTGTGTCCAGTCACTGATATGGGCCCAGCAGTTGTTCTGTACTGTTCCTGGCTATTTACTATCTGCTCTGGAGAAGGAACCAAATCCAAACCTCATTAAGCCACCATCTTGCCATTCTCTTCAGTTTTGACAGTGTCTGTCTAATGTACTTTGTAGTTCCTTGATTGGGAGCATAGACATTTATGATGGTTATTTCTTCTTGGTTAATTGTCTGTTTTACTAATATATATTGTCTTTCTTTGTCTCTTTATGATATTTTTACATTTAAAATCTGTTTTGTCTGATATTAGTATAGCTACTCCTGTTTTCTTTTGGTTATGGCTTGTGTGGAACATCTTTATCCATCCTTTCACTTTCAATCAATTTGTATCTGTGTGTCTAAGATGAGTCTCATTTAAGCAGCATATAGCTGGATTATATTTCTTAATCCACTCTGCAAATCTGTATCTTTTAATTGGCAAATTTAGTCTAATAATGTCCAATGTTATTACTGTAAGAGTACAGAATTCTTGGCTGGAAGTCTTTGTCTTTCAGGATCTTAAATATATTATACCACTGCCTTATCCCCACCATAGTGCCAGTTGAGTAGTCTGAATTTAGTCTTATGTGATTTCCCTTGTATGTAGTAGGTTGTTTCTCTCTTGCCACTTTCAAGATTTTCAGCTTCTCTTCAACATTTGACACACCGATTGGTATGTGTCTTGGGAGAATTCTATTTGGATTTATTCTACTTGGAGTTTTCTGGGCGTCTTTTATTTGCATACTTATGTCTTATATAAAGATTGGAAAGATTCCCCCCATTATATCCTCCACTAATCTTGGTCCTTAAGTGGTCTCTTCTCATGCTTTGTTTTGTTCATCGTTTCCGTGAGATTCAATTCAAAATTTTCCATCTTTTTTGTCATTTGCTCTTTTGTGTGTTCAAAATCACTTTTCCTGCCTTCTAGTTTGCTTATTGTATCTGCTGCCTCTTCAAATCTGCTATTGTGTGCCTCAAGTACATTTTTCATTTGGTCTACAGCATCCTTAACCTCTGTGATATCTGCTGTTTTTCTACTTATTCTTTCAAATTCCTTTTTATGCTCTTCTAGTGTATTCTTGATCTCCTTTATGTCATTAGCCATCCAACTGATTTTATTTAACAGAGTTATATGAACATCGTTGGTTCACTGTTCCAAAGTCTGTGTCTCCTCTGGTGTTTTAATTTGGTCATTAGACTGGGCTGTATCTGTCTGCATCTTCACATGGTTAGTAATCATCTGTTTTCTTCATAGCATGTAAATATCTTGATAAGTTTACTTTGGAAGTCGATTTCCTTTGAAGGTTTAAAGCTTTGTATTTGTGGAATGGGTGTGGCACAAGATGCGGGTGTGGGGAGGGGCACAACAGTGTGCTAACGGTTTGTGGCCCAGTTATATGCATGGATCAGAGACTATGCTTGTGCCTGTTCAGGTCATAGGGTTTTGGACATGCAGTGTGTGGGCTGTGGGGGTGAGATGAAGCTCAGGCAGATCTTGGTGACCAGAAGCAGGGTGCAACATTGGGGACACAGAGGTAGGGCATGAAAGGAGGTGGACAGGGGCTGAGTGGATGGGCTGGGGCTGTTATGTAGGCAAGATGCAGGTGGGCATGTGAAGCATGTGCATCGTGGGTATCAGAGTGTGTGTTACAGGGCACAGGAGTAGGGGCACAGGGAGGTTGGGATGCAGATATGTCATTGCACAGGTGGAGGTGTCAGGAGGGCCTGGATGTGGACATGCAAGTGTGTAGTGTCAGGACACCAGTCATTGAGATTATGGGGCATGTGTCTTGGATGGGTGATGATGGGTGGGCAAGCCACTGGTATGGGTGTAGGTTAAGTTGCCCACTTGTGTAGGGCACAGACTATGTGGCACAGATGTGTGCTAGAGCACCTGCCAGGTATGGGAGAAGGGAACTTGTGTCATAGGGTGAGGCATGGATGTGCATGTGTGCAGAGTAGGGGGTATGGGATGCATGCACAGACACATAGGTGCCTGGCAGGGGGATTGTGGCTGTGCCTTTGTATGGATCTGGGGGCAGGGCCCTGTTGTGCCCGTGTGCAGAGCTCAGGGTCAATGGGGTGCAATTGTGCCTGCATGGGCTGGGGGTGCATGTTGCCCAGAGCTGAGGAAGCACGGTGTGAGCAGGTGCATATGCATGCACACGTCTAGTGGGCTGGATGCTTATGTGTGCATGTGCAGAGCTCAGGGGTCCAGGTGGGGTTGAGCAACTCTATGGGCCTTGTGCAGGTGTGGCCCCAGTATGAAAGTGAACATGTGCAGCCTTGATGGGTAGGTGACTGCCTTCAGGGGTCAGTGAAGGGGAAGTGGGGGTCAAGGACCTGGCAGTTGTTATGCAGGTCTTGGGCGAGGTGGGACAAGACTGTACTTGCACAGGAGAGGTGGGGCAGGCTTGGACTGGCTTGTATGCATGCAGAGGTCAGGGGTACACATAGAGAGGCATTGGTGTGGGGGTGCTTGGAGCACGGTGGGGGAGGCAGGTGATGGGGTGCAGATGCATGGGGTGTGGATGGAGCCGCGGGTTGCATGGCGTGGGAGATACATGAAGATAACACGTTCAAGGACTCTGCTTGGCTTACTTTCTCATCCTTGTCTCCCTGTCCCTGCATTGCTGACAGCTCTGGGCCTCTATCTGGAAATGGACATTCTCTACAGTCCCAGTTTTCATCCATATTACTTCTGGTGTCATGCAAGCTCCTAGACTTCCACTTTCAGTTATATTCCCACTCAGCTTTGTTCATTATACTTACAATATTGTGCTACTATCAGATAGTATGGTGTTCTCTACTTCTGGATATTTATAATCAATCCTTGTTGAACATTCTGTACTCCTTCAGAATCAAATGTTCAATCTATACCCTCTTTCTATCTCCTGATAGATTGTGTTCTCAACTTTAATTCTCAGGGTTTTCTCATTAAAGTTAGTTCATATTAGTGAGACCACACAGCATTTGTCCCTTTGCTTCTAGCTAATTTCACTCAAAATAATGTCCTCAATATTTATCTACCTTGTTGCATGCATCATGAGATTGCTCCATCTTACAGCTGTGTAATAGTCCATCATATGTATAAACCACAGTTCATTTATCCATTTGCCTATTGATAGACATTTGCCCTGTTTCCATGTCTTGACAATTGTGAATTATGCCAGTATAAACATCGGTGTGGAAATGTTTGCTTGTGTCCCTGCCTTCAGCACCTCCAGATATATACCTAGTAATGGGATTGCTTTGGTCATATGGGAACTCTATAAATAGCTTCTGGGATAACCATTAAATGGCCTTCCAGAACAGTGGCACAATTCTACCTTCCCACCAACAGTTAATAAATTAACTTCTTTCTCTGTATCCTCTACAGCACTTGCAATTTTCTGCTTTTCTTTTAAATAATGGTCATTCTAGTAGGTGTGAGATGTCATTTTGATTATGATTTGCATTTCTCTAATAGTCAGTGAAGTTGACCATAATTATGTATATTTTTTTATATTTGTATTGAGAAATCTTCACACACATACACTCCATACATGGTTGTACAATCTATGGCTCACAATATAATCACATTGCTCGTGATGAATTGCTGTGTATTCATCACCATGATCATTTTTTTAAAACATTTGAATCATTCTAGGAAAAAAAAAGGAAAAAAGAAAAGTTCATATCTCCCATACCCCTTACCCTTCCACTCATTCACTACCAGTATTTCAATCTACCCATTTTTTTTTTACCCTTCATCCTTCATCCTATTATTTATTTGTTTTTATCCTTATTTTTAACTCATCTGTCCATACCCTGGAAAAAAGAAACATCAGGCACAACGTTTACACAATTACACAGTCATATTGTAAAAGCTATATTTATACAATCCTCTTCAAGAATCAAGACTACTGGAACACAGTTCAAAATATTCAGGTACTTCACTCTAGCCACTCGAATAAACTATAATCTAAAAAGGGGTTGTTATATCTGTTTGAAATCTCTCAGCCACTGAAATTTTATTTTGTCTCACTTCTCTCTTCCCCTTTCTGTTTACATGTGTTTTTTTCAAGTAATAGTTACCTTTTATTATATGAGTACTACATGTTCATCACTACACTATACCCTTTACATACATATATATCTAATATTATTGTTTACATATGTTTTAAGCCATTTATATTTCCTCTTTGCAAAAGAGTCTGTGCTGGCAAAAGATTGAGGAAACCTTCTCAACCAATAGGGAGTAAAATGAGACAAAATAAAGTGTCAATGGCTGAGAGATTCCAAACAGAGTCCAGAGGATATGCTGGAAGTTATTCTTATGCATTATATAGATACCATCATTTTAGCTAAGGTGTAACGGAGAGGCTGGAGGGAACTGCCTGCGAATGTAGAGCTGTGTTCCAGTTGCTATGTTTCTTTTTTTCTTCAACTTTTTATTTTCTTTAATTTAATTTAATTTTTTAATATTAATCATCATGATCATTTCTTAGAACATTTGCCTCAATTCAGAAAAAGAAATAAACAAAAAATGGAAAAAAATTCATAGATATCATACTCCTTACCCCTCCCTCTCATTGATCACTAGCATTTCAATCTGCTAAATTTATTTTGACATTTGTTCCCCCTATTATTTATTTATTTTAATCCATATGTTTTACTCATCTGTCAATAAGGTAGATAAAAAGAGCATCAGACACAAGGTTTTCACAATCACACAGTCATATACAATCATCTTCAAGAAACATGGCTACTAGAACACAGATCTACATTTTCAGGCAGTTCACTCCAGCTTCTCCATTTTACCTTAACTAAAAAGATAATGTCTATATAATGCATAAGAATAACATCTAGGATAACCTCTGGACTCTGGAATCTCTCAGCCATTGACACTTTATTTTGTCTCATTTCACTTTCTCCTTTTGGTAGAGAAGGTTTTCTCAATCCCTTGATGCTGAGTCCCAGCTTATTCTAGGATTTCTGTCCCATGTTGCCAGGAAGGTCCACACCCCTGGGAGTCATGTCCCATGTAGACAGGGGGAGGGTGGTGAGTTTGCTTGTTGTGTTGGCTGGAGAGAGAGGCCACATCTGAGCAACCAAAGAGGTTCTCTTGGGGTGACTCTTAGGCTTAATTTTAAGTAGGCTTAGCCTATCCTTTTTGGGGTTAAGTTTCATATAAACAACCCCCAAATTGGGGGTTCTGCCTATTTTTTTAGCTGTCCCGACTGCTTGTGAGAATGTCAAGAATTCTCCACTTGAGGAAATTGAATTTTCTCCCTTTCTCACCATTACCCCAGGGGGACTTTGCAAATACTTTTTTATTCACTGTTCAAATCACTCTGGGTTTTACTCTGGACAAACTTACAAAATCTCATGCCCTATTCAAGGTTCCATGTGCTATGGTGTTCAATTAAGCTGTTCACATAAGTTATATTAGGAAATGCACTAGTCAAAATTTAAATTTTGTACCAAATAAACATTTCTGCTTTAATCTCACACATAAGTTAAAGTTTTGAAATATTAATTACCATCTATTTTCAACACCCTGCAGTATTGACATTCCTTTGTTCTTCCTCATGCAAAAACATTTTTAAATTTGCACATTTAGTCACTATCATTATACACTCTAGACATTCCTAGACTATACCATCTCAGACTTTATCATCTATCTTTCTTTCTGATTTCATTTGTGCCCCCTATCATTCTCACATTCAGCTTCATTTAGTGTTCTAACATCATTGTATTGCAGTTAGGTAGTATTGTGCTATCCGTTTCTGAATTTTTGCAATCAGTCCTGTTGTACAATCTGTATTCCTTCAGCTCCAATTACCCAGCATCTATCCCAGTTCTATCTCCTGATGGTCTCTGTTACCAACTGAAGTTTTCCAGGTTTGTTCACTAATGTCAGTTCATATCAGTGAGACCATACAGTATTTGTCCTTTTGTTTGTGGCTATTCTCTCTCAGCATAATGTCCTTAAGGTCCATCCATGTTATTACATACTTCATAATTTTATTTTTGTCTTACACCTGCATAATATTCCATCGTATGTATATACCACAGCTTCTTTAGCCACTCATCTGTTGATGGACATTTTGGCTGTTTCCATCACTTGGCAATTGTAAATAATGCTGCTATAAACATTGGTGTGCAAATGCCCATTTGTGTCCTTGCCCTCATGTCCTCTGAGTAGATACCTAGCAATGATATTGCTGGGTCATATATCAATTCTATACTTAGCTTCCTGAGGAACTGCCAAACTACCTTCCACAGCAGTTGTACCATTTCACATTCCCACCAATAATGGATTGGTGCTTCTTTCTCCACATCCTCTCCAGCACTTGACATTTTCTGTTTTATTGATAATGGCCATTCTGGTGGGTGTGAGATGATATTGTAGTTTTGATTTAGTAGCCATGTTTCTTGAAGATGATTGTATAATGATATAGCTTTAACAATGTGACTGTGTGATTGTGAAAACCTAGTGTCTGATGCTCCTTTAATCTACCTTATCAACAAGATGAGTAAAACATATGGATTAAAATAAATAAATAATAGGGGGGAACAAATGCTAAGATAAATTTAGTAGATTGAAATGCTAGTGATCAATGAAATGGAGGGGTAAGTGTTATGTTATGTATGAATTTTTTCTGTTTTCTTTTTATTTCTTTTTCTGAATTGATGCAGATGTTCTAAGAATTGATCATGATGATGAATATACAATTATGTAATGATATTTTGAATTATTGATTATATATCAAGAATGGAATGATCATATGGTAAGAATGTTTGTGCTTGTACATTGTTATGTTGAATAAAAAATTGTCATAAAAATGTGTGTGTGCTGGATTGAAACAATTGCGTACCCCAGAAAAGCTATGTTCTTTAATCCTCATTCAATATTGTTGGGTGGGGTCTCTTTGATTAACTTGTTTCCATGAAGATGTGATCCACACAATTGTGTATGGGATTTTTTTTAACCATTTTCTTTTTTGTTAAATATAACATATGTACAAAGAAAATAAAGAAAAAGCAATTATTTGCAAAGTACACATCAACAAATAGTTACAAATTTCACAGTTTATTATGGGTTATCATTCCATTATTTCAGATTTTTCCTACTAGATACTCCAAAACGCTGGTGGTTAGAAGAAATATATTTTTTTCCTTTTTTTGAGAAAAATAACAGATATACAAAAAAATAATAAATTTCAAGGCACATCACAATTAGTTGTAGAACAGATTTCAGAGTTTGGCATGGGTTACAATTCCACAATTTTAGGTTTTTAATTCTAACTGCTCTAAGGTACTGCAGACTAAAAGAAATGTCAATATAGTGATTCAGCAATCATATTTGTTTGTTAAATACTATCTTCTCTGTATAACTTTACCATCATCTTTGATCTTTCCTCCACTCTCTAGGGGTATGTGGGCGATGCTTATTCTTACTTTTTTATGTTGGAAGGGGCTGTTGATAATACAAGATGGGGGATGGAACTACTTAATGTTCTGGAGAGGCTGGACCCTCTGCAATAAGTACTTATCTGGTCCAGGAACCTATCAGGAGGTTGTAGGTTTCTGGAAAGTTACCCTAGTGTATGAAATCTTTGTAAAATATATTTTTTAACATTTTAAATTGTATAATATAACATATATACAAAGCAAAGAAAGAAAAAAATAATAGTTTTCAAAGCACTCTTCAACAGGTAGTTACAGGGCAGGTCCCAGAGTTTGTCATGGGCTACCATACCATCATTTCAGATTTTTCTTTCTAACAGCTCCAGAACATTGGAGGCTAGAAGTAATAAATATGTTTTTATCATCACAATTGACTTTTTTCCCTTTTTTTGTGAAAAATGACATATACTCAAAAAAGCAATAAATTTCAAAGGACAGCATAATTAGTTGCAGAACAGATTTCAGAGTTTGGTATGGGTTACAGTTCCACAATTTTAGGTTTTTATTTCTTGCTGATCTAAGATACTGGAGTCTAAAAGAAATATCAGTTTAATGATTCAGCAGTCATAAATGTTTTTTAAAGCCTACTTTCTCTGTATAACTCCAATATCATCATTTATCTTTCTCCCACTCTTTAAGGGTATTTGGTTTATGCCCATTCTAATGATTTCATTTTGGAAGGGGCTGTCAATAATATGGTGTAGGGAGATGGAACTGGCTGATGTTCTGGAGAGGATGGCCACTCCAGGTTTCAGGACTTAGCTGGTTCTGGGACCCATCTGGAGGTTGTAGGTTTCTGGAAAGCTTCCCTTGTGCATGGAAATTTTGTAGAATTTTATATATTGCCCTAGGTGTTCTTTAGGACTGGCTGGAAAGGTTTTCCTTGGGCTTGGCAAGTTATGATAAGTAGCAATATCTAAATTAAACTTGCACAAGAATGACCTTCAGAGTAGACCATCCACTCTACTTGAACTCTCACAGTCACTGATACCTTGTTTGTTTCACTTCTATTCCCCCTTTTGGTCAAGATGGCATTGTTGATCCCATGGTGCCAGTGCCAGACTTATCCCTGGCAGTCATCTCCCATGCTGCCAAGGAGACTTTCATGCCTGGACATCATGTCCTTCATAGGGACTTGCAGAGTTGGCTTTAGAGAGAGTGAGGACATATCTGAGCAACAAAAGAGGCCCTCCAGAAGTAACTGTTATACATACTTATAGGTAGGCTAAGCTTCTCTGCTACATACACCAGCGTCACAAGAGCAAGCCTCAAGATCAAGGGCTTGACCTATTGGCTTGGGTGTCCCTTATGTTTGACACAGTATCCCTGGTGGTTAAGTTTAATAGTTTCATATTTTTTTTCTCCAATCCCTCAAGGGACTTTACCAATACTTTCTAATTATCTGCTTAATATATTCTAGGATGTATCCAGGCATTACATTAAGCTATACAGGATTAAAGGCCCTCATTCTTATTCTAGGTTCCTTGTGTTTGGATTACTTAAATGATCTCTCCAGCAAGATTGAGTTAGAGTATATACTACAGAAAATTTAGATTCTGGGCAATATAAATCTTTCTTCCCTTAGTGTCAAGGTGTAGGTGAAGTTTTAAAATATAGGCAATGTCTTCCTTAGCCCTGTATTCTGAATTACCTTAATCCCAACCTGATTGGCTTCATTCTTATCTCTAAATAGCAGGTTATCCATATATAAAACAACCTCTCAAAATCCAGAAACAACAATTACCACTCTGGACTAAATATGACTGCTAAAAGACCTTACAATTTAAGTCACCATTTTCTTATAAGTATTTTCTAAATGAGGCCATACAATAATTGCTCTTTTGTTTCTGGCTTATTTTGCCTCACCAATGTCCCACAGATTCATTCATAATTTTGCATGCCTCAAAATTTCATTCTTTTCTGTAGCAGCACAATATTCAATCATATGTATACACCATCATTCACCAATCTACTTCTCAGTCAGTGCATTTTTCAGCTACCTCCATTCATTGGGTATCATGTATAATGTCCAAAGTCCACAATCCATCAACACTCAATTTTAGATAATTTTTTAATGCTCAATGAAGTTTTCTGCATTCACTGATTTCTCTCCAGTATGAATTTTATTCTGCTCAATGGGAGTAAAAGGCATTTCAATATTCCTTAGAAGCACAAAGTTTCTCTCCAGTATGACTCATACATTGAATGAAGTATGACATGAATGAGAGACGTTTTCCCAAATTCAGTAAATTCATAGGATTTCTCTCCAGTATGACTGCTCTGTAATCAGCGAGGTTCAATCATTTTAAACAGAAGGATTTTCCCACTGATTTACACTTTATGGGGGGGTATTATCACACGGTGTATGCTGTGGCAGAAGGATTTAACAAATTGATGATTCTTCCCCACACAGCTTCCTTCATGATGAAATAAGTATAAATTGCATTTCAAATTTTACTGGGTGAGTTCAAGGGTGGGCTGCTTTACAAAAGGTTTTCTGAGGTCAAAGAAAGTATTTTTTCCAATTTTCTTATATTCACTACCTTTTTCTTCAGTCTTTTCTTTACTTGAGATGGATGCAACTTGTTTCCCAATTCTTGCTGCTTCTCTATCTTCTTAGGGTTCTTCTGGACAGACTTTCTTTCTACTTCTTTTTCCACCATACAGTCTTGTCTTCCTGCTTCAATGGAAGATCACATAGAGTTTGGTCACTTTATAAACCACAATTGGGCAAATCCACTTGTAGGAATCTACTTTAGAGATCTCCTACTTTTGTGCCACGGGGACCCAGGGCAATGACGTACCTGTGGACAAAGACCAAAATGTTCACACTCTTAATGTGCATTTTAGCCATCTGTAGTTGCTTTTCAGAAAAATGCCTATTTGTAGCTTTAATCCATCTTATAATTGGGTTGTTTGTTCTTTGGTTATTGAGTTGTAAGATTTCTTTATGTATACACATATGCCAATACCATACTTTTTTTCTGCATCAAACATTATAAACAATTTTAATGTTTTTGATTCACAATTTCCAAATTTCTCTCAAAAATATACAGTTTGGGGGACTAGGGAAAATGTGGAAACATTAAACTCCCCAATTGGGGAATTTCAGGTATTCTTGCAAGCACTGGAGACCACCAATTCACTCAGCATTATGTCCTCAAGGCTCATTCATCTTGTCAAGAGCTTCAGGACATCATTTTGTCTTACTGCTGCATAATATTCCATTATATGTATATACTACATTTCTGAAATGGATTGGAAGGATATAGCCCAAACTCTTAATAGAGATTGCCTGTGAAGAGTGGAGAGAAGGGAATGAATGTGGAAGGTGGGGTAGAGATTGATGATAGTGGATTGTAGTTTTATATATAAATAACCATTTATCTTTAAAAAATTACAAGTAAATATAACAAGACACTGATTAATTCTGGATTATGGTATATGGCAGTCTTGTTTTGTTTTCTGTATTTTTATTTTTAAAATTTCTCAATAATAGGTATAGGGTTGGGAGAGTTGTACATTTAGAAACAGTATTGTAATGGAGTCATTCCAAACAAACACTAAACATTTTATAGAAAATATTTCTAAAATTTTATCAATGGTGAGTGGGTGGAATTGTTCTCTATGTTATATGAAAATATCTATTTTATTAAAATGATAATGACAGCATAACAGCAAAAAGCTCTGGTGTGCTTAGGGGCAGGGGCAAGGCCCTGGCATGAGCATGTGCAGAGCTCAGGGGCAGAGGGCTGAGGTTGTGACTGTGTGGGTTGGGAGTGGGTATGGCCCAGATGTGCAGGTCAGCACTTGCTCAGGGTGGGGGTGTAGCAGGGGTGTGTGTGTGCACATGCATGGATCTGGGGGTTCCATACACCAATGTACATGTGCATAGAGTTTAGGGAGAGTGGGACGGGGTTATGCAACTATATGGGCTGGAGCACGTGTAGCCCAGTTATGAAGGTGAGTTGCTGCGGCATGGACGCACAGATGACAGCCTGCAGGGACCAGGTAATGGGAGGTGGGAGTCAAGGGACTGGACGGTGGTTCTTGGTCTCTGGAGAGGTGGGGCGAGACTGTAAGCTTGCGTGGGAGAGGTGCATCAGGCTGGGGCAGGCATGCACGCACATGGGGTGGGAGGGTGGGTATGTGCATGGTGGGTGGTCAGGGTGGTGGTGATTGGGGTAGGGTCAGGGTGGATGATGGGGCTCAGGTGTGAGGTGAATCTCAGGTCACAGGGTGGGGGCAGTGCGCACAGGGGTAGCACATTCAAGGAATGTAGCTTGGCTTACTTCCTTGTCCTCATCCATCTGGATGAGACTTTTTGATTAGTTGGTTTCCATGAAGATGTGTCTCTACCTATTCAAGGTAGGGTCACTTACTAGTGTCCTTTAAGAGGGAGCCATTTTAGGAAAAGCTTCAGTGTCCACAGAGCCCATATAACCAGAGACCTTTTGAGATGCAGAAGGAAAATACCCCCAGGGAATCCTTATGAAATGAGAACCTAGGAGAGAAAGCTAGCAGAAATCTCCATGTGACTTCCAAGCTGACAGAGGTGTCCAGAAGCCAAAGACCCCAGCAGGTGCCAAATATGTGCTTTTCCAGTTGACAGAGGTTTTCCAAACAGTATCCACATTTATTGAGTGAAGGTAGCCTCTTGTTGGAGCCTTAATTTGCACATTTTCACAGCCTTACAACTGTAAACTTGCAACTTAGTAAATACCCTTTTTAAAAGTCATTTCATTTATTTCTGGTGTATTGTATTCTGGCAGCTTTAGCAAACCAAAACAGTGTCTGTTCATGTCTTCTACCCATTTTTAAATCGGGTTGTTTATCTGTGCAGTCGATTTGTAGGATCTCTTTATATATATTCTGGATATTCAACCATTATCTGATATGTGATTTCTAATATTGTCTCCTATTTCATAGGCTGCCTTTTTACTTTCCTAATAAAGTCATATGATGTGAAAAAGTATTCAAATTCAAGGAGATCCCATTTATCCATTTTTTTCATTGCTCATGCTTTGGGTGTGAGGTCTAGGAAACCACCTCTTATCACAAGATGTTTGAGATAATTCCCCACATTTTCTTCTAAAAGTTTTATGGTCATAGCTCTAATGTTTAAGTATTTGATTCATTTTGAATTAATTTTCAAATAAAATGTGAGATAATAGCCCTTGTGCTGGTTTGAAAAGATGTAATCCCCTAGAAAAGCCATGTTTTAATCAAAATCCCATTTTGTAATGGCAGAATAATCCCTATTCAATACTGTATGTTTGAAACTGTAATCAGTTCATCTCCTTAGAGATGTAATTTAGTCAAGAGTGGTTTTTAAGCTGGATTAGGTGATGACATGTCTCCACCTATTTGGGTGGATCTTGATTAGTTTCTGAAGTCCTATTAAAGAGGAAACATTTTGGAGAATGAGAGAGATTTCTGAGAGAACAGAGAACGACATAGCTATGAGAAGCAGAAAGTTTGCCAGCCAGTGACATTTGGAGATGAAGAAGGAAACTGCCTCCTGGGGAGCTTCATGAAACAGGAAGCCAGGAGAAGAAGCTAGCAGATGATGCCATGTTCACCATGTGCCCTTCCAGATGAGAGAGGAATCCTGACAGTGTTCACTATGTGCCTTTCCAGATGAGAGAGAAACTCTGACTGTGTTTGCCATGTGCCCTTCCACTTGAGAGAGAAACCCTGAATGTCATCAGCCTTCTTGAACCAAGGTATCGTTCCCTGGATGCCTTAGATTGGATATTTCTATAGACTTGTTTTAATTGGGACATTTTCTCAGATTTAGAACTGTAAACTAGCAACTTATTAAATTCTCCTTTTTAAAAGCCATTCTGTTTCTGGTATATTGCATTCCGGCAGCTAGCAAACTAGAAAAGCCTTCTTTGATTCTTTTGGATATCGATATCCAGTTCTCCAAGAATCATTTACTGAAGAGGCTGCTCTGCCCCTGATGTTTGACTTGACCACGTTATCAAAGATCAATTATCTGTTCATTAAGGAGTCTATTTCTGAACACTCAATTTGATTCCATTTTTCAGTATATATATCTTTGTCACAGTACCATGCTGTTCTGTCCACCATACATTTGTAATATGCTTTTTAAAAATATTTTTCATTGTGAAATATAACATATTCAAAAAAGAAGTAAATTTCAAAGTACTTTGTAACAAATAGTTGTATAACAGATTTCAGAGTTTGGTACAGGTTACTGTTTCAGAATTTCAGGCTTTACCTTCTAACTGCTCCAAAACACTGGAGACTAAAACAAATCTCAATATAATGTTTCAACAGTCATACTCATTTGTTAAATCCTATTTTCTCTGTAAACTCCTCCTTCTCCTTTGATCCTTCTTCCATTCATTAGGAGTATTTGGATTATACCCATTCTAATATTTTCATGTTAAAAAGAGGTGTTGATAATATGGAATAAGAACAAGTTGATGTTCTTGGAGAGATTGGACCCTCAAGGTTTCAGGATGTATCTGGCCTAGGAACAATGTGGAGGTTGTAGGTTTCAGGAAAGTAATCTTAGTGTGTAAAACTTTTGTAGAATCTCAGATAGAGCCTTCAGTGTTCTTTAGGGTTAACAGGAATGGTTTTCTTGGGGGTTGGCAAACCATGATAATTAGCATTTTCTAGCTGAAGCTTGCATAAGAATAACCTCCAGAATAGCTTCTCCACTCTATTTGAAGTTTTAGTCAATGGTACTTTATTTTGTCACATTTCTTTTGCTCCTTTTGGTCAGTAAGCCATTGTCAATCCCACAATGTGAGGGCCAGGCTCATCCCTGGGAGACATATTGCACATTGCCAGGAAGATGTTCAAACTTGGAGTCATGTTCTGTGTAGGGGGAGGATAATGATCTCACTTGCAGATATGGGCTTAGATAGAGATAGGCCACATCTGAACAACAAAAGAAGTTCTCTGGAAGTAACTCTTAGGCATATCTATAGATAGACTTAGCTTTTCCACTAAAGAAATAAGCTTCATAAGCTCAAGCCTCAAGATCAATGTCTTGGTCTATTAACTTGTGGGTCCCTAATGTTTGAGATAGTGCCAGGGGTTTCCCGGGGGGTAAAGTTTATTAGTCCTGTATTTTTCTCCAGTCCCTCAAGGGTCATTGCCAATACATTTTAATGATCTGTGCAACAAACTCTGGAATGCATCTGGGTATTACCTTAAACTATATAGATTCATAAGCCCTCACTCCCATTCAGGGTTCCATGTGTTTGGTTTCTTTAAAGGAGCTATCCAGACAGGTTGAATTAGACTATGTGTGATAGAAAAATATGGGTTTTGGACAAAATGTACCTCTCTTCCTTTGGTCTCATACAGTAGATGAAGTTCTGAAATACAAACAATGTCATCCTTACCCTTGTACTCTTATTTACTTTGGTCCTGAACAGATCAGCTTCGTTCTTGTCTTTATTTGAAGACTGATCTCTTTTTGGTTTCCTTAACAGTTGTTGTATGTAGTAATACTAACTTTCAGAACTGCAGAGCTCCAACTCTGAGTCTTAGGTGTCATTCAGGTAACCAAAATTCCAGAGAGATGCCAGGTTATACATATTTAGCATAGCATCTCAAAATAGAAATAACATTTACAGCTCTGGACTAAGTGTGACTGCCTTAACAGCTTACAATCTAGGCCCCAATTTTCTTATAAGCATTTTTTAAAAGAGACCATAATTATATATTTTTTCTTTTGTTTCTGGCTTATTTTGCACCACATAATGTCTTCAAGTTTCATTCATCTCATTGCATGTCTCACGACTTTGCTCTTTTCTGTAGTCACACAATATTCTGTCATATGTATATACCACAGTTCACCATTCTACTTCTTTGTCAATGTATACTTCAGCCACCTCCATCTATTCAGCATCTTGTATAATGTCCAAAGTAAATAATCCATTTCTCACATTATCCTCACTTAGTTGTACAATCATCAACACTTTCAATTTTAGAAAATTTTCATGGCTTCAAAAAGAAAAATAGCTAATAAACACACAATCACCAAATAGAAAATTGAAACCTTCCCTTAACTCTTGCCCTCCCCCCACCCAATTACTTTACCCTATTATTACTGTGATACTGTTGATATCTTCTTGTTAAATTTAAACCATGGCATGCAATAGCAACTTCCCCCCTATGATTGCCTCTGTACAACATTCATACCTTTCATCTAGTTCATGCAAGAACTTTTTTATAACTGGCATGTTAATTTGTGGGACACTTAACTCTATACAACCTCTTTCAATCATGTTCACCTTGAATGTGGCAATATTACTTATAAACCCACTAATGAATTACCACCACTTCTATTCATACCCTTACACTTAAGTTCAACTTCATTAGCTAACTGTTCACCCATCTCTAACTTCTATGTATCTCTAGGTCCCCTATATTCTACATTATAATCCTTTGAGTTTACCTTTTCTGAGGACATAATAGGGAAATCATATAGTATGTTTCCTTTTGTGTCTGAATTATTTCACTTGGCATTATGTCTTCAAGGTTCATCCATGTTCTCATATGTTAGAGGATGTCATTTAATCTTACTGCTGCATAATATTCTATCGTATGTATATACCATTACTTGTTTATCCACTCATCTTTTGATGGGCACTTGGATTGTTTCCATCTTTTGACAGTTGTGAATAATGCTGCTATGAACATCAGTGTGCAGATATCTGTTTGAGTCATTGCTTTCAGCTCTTCTGGGTATATACCAAGTAGTGCTAATGCTGTGTCAAAGGACAACTCCATATTTAGTTTCCTAAGGAACCGCTGAACTGTCTTCCATACTGGCTGCACCATTATACATTCCCATCAGAAGTGCATAAGTGTCCCAATTTCTCCACATCCTCTCCAACATTTGTAGTTTCCTGTTTGTTTAATGACAGCCATTCTTATAGGTGTGAGGTGACATCTCATTATTGTCTTGATCTACATTTCTCTTATACTTAATGAAAATGAGCATCTCTTCACGTGCCTTTTAGTCATCTGTACTTGCTCTTCAGAAAAAGATGTCTATTCATATCTTTAGCCCATTTTATCGTTGTATTGTTTGTTCTTTTGTTGTTGAGTTGTATGATTTCTTTATATATACAAGATATCAAACCTTTATCTGATACCAAATGTTTTCTCCCATTGAGTTGGCTTCCTCTTCACCTTTTTGACAAAATCCTTTCAGGTACAAAAGCATTTAATTTTGAGAAGTTTCTGTTAATTTATTTTGTCCTATGTTGCTTGTGCTTGTGTATAAAGTTTAAGAAGCTGCTTCCTTTTACAAGATCTTGAACATGTTTCTTTATATTTTTTCCAGGAGTTTTAAGGTACTAGCTCTTAAATTTAGGTCTTTGGTCCACTTTGAGTCAATTTTGTATAGGGTGTAAATTAGGGGTCTTCTTTCATTTATAGCTATTGATATCCAGTTCTCCCTGGCCAGTTTATTGAAAAGACTATCATGTGACAATTTGGTTGTCCCAGTGCATGATGAAAGCCACCAATCCTGGGGCTGGGTGGTGGGCAGTTTGCACCTCAATAAATATTCTGCTTGTTGGTCTGATGCATCTGGTGGCCTCAGATTCCCACCTGGAATGACTTTGTACTGTGGAACTGGGTATTTTTGTCTAACTCTCCACAGCCAATGTGAAAATATCTGCCAGCTAGGCATAGTGTGGGGAGTGGGGTGCGTAGGTGTGGGGCATGGTGTGGATTAGGGGTATCACAGAGGTGTGAGGCAGCATGTGGCACAGTGTTTATGGGGGTGCAGTTTATGGTTTGCAGTGAGGGTGACAAGATGGTGCAGGGTTGGGCATTGGGGCATGAGGTATGGTAGAGCACAGGGTTGTGTGATCAGTTGTGGCACAGGGGACCTAGTGGTGTAATGTGCAGTACAGAGGTGTGGGGTAAGGGGGAAGCATGGGTTGGGGTGCTTGGGTGTGTCATGGGATGCTGGGATGGGGCATGAGGTGCAATGGTGGGGTGGGGCATGGCTGTGGCATGGAGCAAAATTCTGTGCTGATATGTGTTGGCATCATTGTATGGGGGCAGGTGTGCAGGGGTGTGGATACATGGGGTGCACATGCATGGGGCACAGGTGTATGGGACATGGGGGAGCTGGGCTTGAGGGCACAGCATGGAGTGTTTGGAGGGGCAGGGGCTAGGGGTGAGACAACAGGTAGCTGCACATGTACATGCATGCACTGGGTGTGGCACAGATGAGCAGACATGTGGGGAGCAGATGAATGGGTGTGTGAGTGCATGGGGCATGAGGTGGGGTGCAGGGGTGCTGGCAGGGCACAGTATGGATGTATGTGTGCATAGGGTGCTGCATAGGTGTGCAGGTGCATAAGTCTGGTGGGACACAGGGGGAGCAAGGGATGGAGGCATGGGGCAGGACACAAGATGCAAAGGGTGAAGGGCACAGAGCACAGGGAATGGGATGGCAGCACACATGGTTGCCAAGGTGTAGGGAGTGGGATGACTGTTTCCTTATTCTTGCATGCCTGTCCACACACTCTTAGGTTCTGGGTCTCTGTATGGAAAGAGGAGTGATAGGCTTTGTGCACTAGCCAGATGGTCTCTATAAGCAGGGAAATCAAGTTTACTGGCTTCTGAGTTCCCCAAGGGAGCTCCAACTGTGGAGCTGAGGGGGCTGATATCCCAAGCTAATTGCGGGAGCAGGAACTTTCCTAGGCATGGGATTTTGTAGCTGGTGGAGTCCTGAAGAGCCCACTCATCCAATTCACTGCATCTCAATTCTTCAGGTTTTCCATCCAGGACCTCCCTATATATTGTTCAAGACCCTCTCAAATCATTTGCACACTGGAACTGCTGTCCTGTTCATTTCTCTAGCTGTTCCTTGGAGCAGGGGTGACTTCAGCCTATCCTATTCCAGCATCTTCCCAGAAGTTCTCCTGATACTCTTCTTTTTATGTTTATAATAATTGAGACAGGGCTGTCAAGGAGAAAAAGATAAGGAGAGACAGGAACAAAGTGCTCATTATGAATTGCAAAAACCACTTCAGGTCCACTCAGGGCAGAGACCAGCCAGATCCTGCTATACATGTGGAAAAATCGGGCACTAGAAGTACTAGTGTCCTCAGGAATGTCAAAAGCCCCTGGAGCCTTGCACTAGGTGTAGGATATATGGACACTGGCCCAGGAGTGTACCAAGTCCAGAAGAGGAATTAAAGCCTCCCAAAGGCATTAGGGACCCATCCCAAGCAAGACTGAGGTGGTCCAGGGCCACTAGTGGCCCCTTAGACATCTACCAAAGAACATAAATTTCAACAAACCTTGGGCAAGCTTTAACATGGCAAGTCAGACATCAAGTTTTTAAAATTAATACTGGTGCCACTTATTCTGTTTTGACCTGCAAACCTGTACCATGTTAGGGTAAATAAAAAGCCTAAATCCAGGACCTTCACTCAGCCCCTTCTTTGTTGAATTGACATTATACTTTTAATTCATCAGTTATTGGTCTTATAAGAATTCCCCACCCCTTCTAAGAAGATCTTTTTCACTCTCTTGGGGCCACCCTGGAGTAGTAAACCTAGCTAGTGTTTACCACCTTGTTTACCTTAAGACCCTTATGAAATCAAAGCCTCTCAACATCCCAGAGAAAATCTTTAAGCAATAAACCAGTCTGTATGGGATAGAGGCATCCTAGGGATAGCCCATGAATAACCCTTGGCTGCATGCAAGTTTTCAGTCCTAAATATTAAAAATGCATTTTTGTATCCCTCTGCACCCTAACTCTCAATATCAATTTGCTTTTAAATGGCAGGGTCTTAAAAAAAAGGTTTCTGCCATACTCACTTAGACAGTGTTGCCCTAAGGGTTTCAAAATGATCCCTATCTCTTTAAAAATACATTAGCAGATGACCTTACTGGTCTCCAACTGCCTCAAAGTACAGCCTTGTAATATGTTAACTTTGTAAAATAACATATTCCTAATATGAATAAATTCTGTTTGTTGTAAGCATTACTAACTTAATGGTTATAGAAAGTCACAGAAAGGTTAAAGAAAGTGATTTTGTAATCATTATTGACTACAAGTCCCAAATGGATATAGAAAGTTGAAGAAGGTTTAAAGAAGTGAACTTTATAGTCATTACTAACTGCAAGTCCTGAATGGATTTGAAAAGTGGTGGAGAATTTAAGCAAGTAAGTTTTGTTTATAATCACTGCTAAGTAGAAGAAGATATGGAAAGCTTATAAAAATAAATTCTGCCTGTCCTAGTCAATGTTGCCCTCTGTTAAACTGCTCTTATTTAAAAGTTTTTCTTAATCATCTGTGTACTGTCTAAAAGATAAAAATTTTATATTGTATCAGAATAATATTCTTATTAATGATTATGTTAACCTTAACATCCTTTATTTTAGAACACAAGTCTTCTCACTCTAAAGAAAAACTATTACAAAAGATTTATTTTCTTACCTTGAAAAAGTAAAGTGCTAAAATAGCTTAATATATTACCTAAAAGGGTATTTAAGCAATATTATAACTTAAAAAGACTTTCTAGCCTTCTGTTAGCTAAATTTGCATGGGTGAAAAGATATTCATATATTACAAGTTGCTTCTGTACTAGTACTGATCTATATAATATTAACAGTTACACATCATGGGGACAATCAAATTTGCTTATCAGCTACACTAGTTTACTCTAAGGTTTCTCTAAAAGTACAAGTGGTCAACTATAAATCAGAACTTCATCTTCAACAAAAAGATTTTAAAAGAGAGGTAAGGTAATATAAAAATTATGTTCCACCTATTGTAATGAGCATAACCTTGGTAAATGTGTAAAAGAAAACTGGGCAAATTTTCTGCTATAGTTTGTAGTTAAAAAACCCAGATAAAGAACAACTGCCAAATGTTTTTATTTCTGAAAGTAAATTCATGTCAAACTGCTTAAAAAATTAAAGCTTTAAGTGTAAGCTCTTACAGCAATCACATTTACTCTTAAGCTTTAACTGTTATTTCTAAATTCTAAGATGTTTTTTTCTTTGTATATGCTAGTAGTTCCCTAGAACTTTAGGAATCTGTGTGACACCTAAAAGATGAGATTAAAGTTCACCATCTCTAAAAGTCAGCATTACTCCATACAGCAACCATTAAATAGCTGTAATTTTAATAGCACACTGTGCTGGTTTGAAAAGATGTATGTCCCCTAGAAAAGCCATGTTTTAATCAAAATCCCATTTTGTAATGGCAGAATAATCCCTATTCAATACTGTATGTTTGAAACTGTAATCAGAGATGTCATTTAGTCAGGAGTGGTTTTTAAGCTGGATTAGGTGACGACATGTCTCCACCCATTTGGGTGGGTCTTGATAAGTTTCTGAAGTCCTATAAAAGAGGAAACATTTTGGAGAATGAGAGAGATTCAGAGACAGCAGAGAAGAATGACATAGCCATGAGAAGGAGAGAGTCCACAAGACAGTGACCTTTGGAGATGAAAAAGGAAAATGCCCCCCAGGGAGCTTCATGAACCTGGAAGCCAGGAGAGAAAGCTAGCAGATGATGCCGTGTTTGCCATGAGCCCTTCTTAAGCAGTTCTCTTAAGCAGTAAGGACTAGCAGTTTTATAAGCCAAAGCCCTGCCCACAGAAACTTTAGCTCAAAAAAAAAAAACAAAAAACTAATTATCCTCACCTGGGCTCTAGAACTAGGAAAAGGGAAAAGGCTATGCTTTCCTTGTCCTGCATGATCATGCAGCAGTGTAGAAAGGGTGGAACTTTCTCTCAAACACCACCAAGACATATTCAATTTCCTAAATGCCATACTCTTACCAACAAAAAAACAGCAGTAATACATTGCCCTAGCCATCATAAAAATAATGCAAACACCTCTCAACAGAATAATTGGGCTGACACACTAGCCAAAGCTGTAGCCCAATCAAGCCACTTCTAAGCCTCATTCCCACTCCCCATAACTTAAACCTCTTATTCCCCAGTTAAGCAGGAATGAACCTCATTGCTAAAATTTACTCTTAGACCTAAACCATAGTCATTCTGTTCCCTCTTTCCCAGTCCCTCCTGGCTAATACCTTTCCTAGGCCCACTCACTTCTATTCTCCACTTATTAATCAGCCCTTGTGTTTTTAAACTTCTTATCAAATCTCTCTTCTAGACTAAAAGCCTTTCACCCCAAAACAATGCTAATGTGAGAATTTCAGTCAGGTAATCTGGGAAAAAGATTTTTAAAGTATTTTCAGAATCCCCTTGAGGAGATGAGGAAAAAGGTGGAAATATTAAACATCATCACCTGGGGAATTCCTGATATTCTCATAAGCATTGGGGACCACCAATTTGATAGTTTAGGGCCTCAATCTTGTGACTTGCCATGATGAAACTTATTCCTGCAAAAGAGGAGCTAAACCCACTTATTATTATTCCCAAAAGTCACCCCCAGACAACTCTTTTGTTGATCAAATATGGCCTCTCTCTCTAAGCCAACTCTGAAGGCAAACCCTCTGTCTTTCCCTCTACACGGGACTTGACTCCAAGGAATACATATCTCCTGACAACGGGGTACATGACTCCCAGGGATGAGTCTGGACCTGACATTGTGGCAATGAGAAAGTCTTCTTGACCAAAATGGTGAAGAGAAATAAGACAAAGTAAATTTTCCGTGGCTGAGAAATTTCAAATAAAGTTGAGAGGTCATTCTGGAGGTTAATCTTAAATAAACAAGCAAATAAATAAATAATAAATAGAGGGTATAAGGGGCATGGGACATTGTGGGTGTGCTTTTACATTTTGATTTTGATTCTTATATGTATTTTTGGAAGTAATGAAAATACTCAAAAATTTATCACAATTATGAATGCACAAGTATACAATGATACTCTGAACCATTTATTATACCCCTTGGATGTTTATAGGGTATGTGAATATATCTCAATAAAATTGTAATATAAAAGGAAGGCATACAAATGGCTAAAAATCACAAGGAAGTGATCTCAGCCTCACTAAATATTAGGGAAATGCAAATCATAACCACAATGAGATATCATCTGAGACCTACTAGGATGGTTGCTGTTTCAGTTTGCTAAGGCTGCTGAAATGCAATATACCAGAAATGGGCTGACTTTTATAAAGGGGATTTATTGTTACAAGTTTACAGTTATAAGGTCTTAAAAATGTCCAAAGTAAGGCATCAACACGAGGATACCTTCACTCAAGAAAAGCCTATCATTTCTGAGGCTTCTCTGTCAGCTAAGAAGGCATGTGGCTGGCACCTCCTGGTCCTTTGTTCCTGTGTTGCATTACTTTCAGCTTCTGAGCTTTTTGTTGGCTCTTCAAGAATTGGAAAATGTCTTTGCCTATGCATCTTCTCTCTGTGGTGGCCGTTTTAAGGACTTCAGAAAACTAAGAAAGACCCATCTTGAATAGAAAGGGTCACAGTTTCATGGAAGCAATTTAATCAAAGGGCTTCACCCACTACATCTCCATGGAAACATCCTAATCCAAACATCCCACCCACAACAAGTCTGCACCCACAAGATTGGATTGAAAGAGCATGGCTCTTCTGGGGCACATAATAGTTACAAATCAGCACATTCCACACTCTGGCCCCCCAGCAGACACATTCTTTCCATGTACAAAATACGCCCATTCCACTACAATATTACAAAAGCCTTAAAACATTTCAGTAACAATACAAGTAAAAAATGGTATGGATGCTCATCAAAGTCAGTTACAGGCATGGTCCATCCTAAGGCAAAATTCTCCTCTGGCCGTGGACCTGGGATATTCAGAACAAGTAATCTTCTTCCACTATACAACATTCTGTGCCAGTTTGAAACAATGATGAACTACAGAAAAGCCATGTTTTAATCCTAATCCAATTTAGTGGGGGAGACCTGTTGCTTAGGGAAGGAAACTTAGATTGGATTGTTTCCATGAAAGGGAAACCAGCAGGGAAAACTCCATTAGATTTTCTCCCCTTTTTATACTTTTTTATTGTATAGCATAACATATATAAAGAAACAAAAAAGCAATAGGTTTCAAAGCACTCTTCAACAAATAGTTACAGGACAGATTCCTGACTGTGTCATGGGCTACCATATGATCCTCTCAGATTTTTCCTTCTAGCTGCTCCAGAACATAGGAGGCCAGAAGGTTTAAATATTTTCTTCACCACAATCTACTTTTTCTTTCTTTTTTGTGAAAAATAACATATATTAAAAAAAACATACATTTCAAAGCACAGAAAAACAATTTAATTGTAGAAAATATTTCAGAGTTTTGTATGGGTTGCTATTTTAGGTTTTTACTTCTAGCTGCTTTAAGATACTGGAATCTAAAAAGATATCGATTGAATGATTTAGCAATCATATTCATTTGTTAAATCCTATCTTCTCTGTATAATTCCACCATCACCTTTGATCTTTCTATCCCTCTTTTAGGGGTGTTTGAGCTATGACCATTCTAAATTTTTCATGTTGGGAGGGTCTGTCACTAATATGGGATAGGGAGTTGGAGCTATCTGACGTACTGGAGAGGCTTGGCCCTCTAGGTTTCAGGACTTATCTGGTCCAGGTATTTGTTGGTTTCTGGAAAGTTACTCTAGTGCATGGAACCTTTGCGGGATCTTATATATTGCCCTAGGTGTTCTTTAGGATTGGCTGAAATGGTCCTGGTTGGGGTTTGGCAGGTTATGATAGGTACCAATGTGTAACTGAAGTTTGTGTAAGAGCTAACCCCAGACTTTATTTGAACTCTCTCTGCCACTGATACTTTATCAGTTACACTTCTTTTCCCCCTTTTGATCAGGATAGAATAGTTGATCCCATGGTGCCAGGGCCAAATTCATCCCTGGGAGCCATCTCCCACACCACCAGGGAGACTTTCACCTCTGGATGTCATGTCCCAGATAGGGGGGAGGGCAATGATTTCACTTGCAGAATTGGGCTTGGAGAGAGTGAAGCCACATCTGAGGAAAAGAAGAGGTCCTCAAGAAGTAACTCTTAGGTATACCTATAGGTAAGCTAAGTTTTTCTGTTTCCTATGAAAGCTTCACAAGAATAAGCCTCAAGATCAAGAGCATGCCCTATTTATTTGGGTGTCCCTATAGTTTGACACAGTGTCAGGGGACTTCCTGATTGTAAAGTTTAATAGTTCCATATTGCAAAACTTTTTGATTATCTGCTTAATATTCTCTAGGATGTATCCAGGCATTACATTAAGCTATACAGGACTAAAGGACCTCTTTCTTACTCTGGGGTCCCTGTTTCAATTATTCAAATGAGCTATACAGATAGGTTGAGTTAGATTATGTGCCACAGAAAATGTTGGTTCCAGATCAGATAAAC
>PVIY010013320.1:0-59522 GCA_004026745.1 Myrmecophaga tridactyla | reverse complement strand
TATTTCTTTAAAAACTTCTCTTATGGGTAGATTTCTTTTTAAGTTTTAGTTTACTTTTTGAGAAACAAAAGGAGTACACTTCTCAATGGATTTATTCAATTCAATTCAGTGATTATCAATTGCTCTCATTCTGTTATGAAGTGGATAGACCGAATAGTTGAAATGGATGTTTGGCACTGTGTCACACAGAACATCTGAACCATTTAAACTCTGTGATTTAAAGTAATATAAATTATTTTCAATATGATAAGAAAACTAATATTTAATTTAATGAATTCTAAATACCACCTTAGGGAAACATTAATTTAGAAAAATATATGGCTAATAATCTCTTTATATTTATCAAATGTTGAATGGCTAGACAATGTGTAAAGCCCTTTGGCAATTCAAAAGTATGTTTCCTGATGCTATAGAGATATCTGTGTTTATTCTTTTTATAAAAAAAGTAAATAGAATTAATTTATAATACAAACTTCAGATATGTATTATCTATATTTGAAATTGTGCTTGCTTTAGTAGTACTGACTAAATCCATTAACTTTAAATTTCTTGCTTCCAAAACCATCAAGCCACTCAGTGTTTGTCCACAAATATATGGTGAAAACCTACTATATTTAAGACTTGTATTAGCTAATCCCAAGTTTTTAAGACATAGTGCTATGTAATCTCAAATTTAGAAAAATAAATGTTGGGGTTTCACTACTAAGTGGTTGTTCTAGTTTGCTAGCTGCCGGAATGCAACACATCAGAGATGGATTGGCTTTTAATAAAAGGGGATTTATTTTGTTTGTTCTTCAGAGGAAAGGCAGCTAACTTTCCACTGAGGCTCTTTCTTACGTGGAAAGCACAGGACGGTCTCTGCTGGCCTTCTTTCCAGGCCCCTGGGTTCCAACAACTTTCCCCGGGGTGACTTCTTTCTGCATCTCCAAAGGCCTGGGCTGAGCTGCAAGTGCTGAGATGAGGAATGCCGAGCTGCTTAGGCTGTGCTACGTTGCGTTCTCTCATTTAAGCACCAGCCAATTAAGTCAAACGTCACTCATTGCAGCAGACACGCCTCCTAACCGACTGCAGATGTAATTAGCAACAGATGAGGTTCACATACCATTGGCTTATGTCCGCAGCAACAAGACTAAGTATGCTCACCTGGCCAAGTTGACAACTGAATCTAACTAACACAGTGGTAAAGGAAACAGCATCGTATATTATACTCCTTGCACATTGTACAATAGTTGAGATTTTACTTTTTATTTTATTTTTTAATATTTCTATTGATAAAACTTAACATACAAATATTTCATACATGGAGTATACAATTAATGGCTCATAATATCATCACATAGTTGTGGATTCATTACCATGATCATTTTTTTGAACATTTGTATTACTCCAGAAAATAGAAATAAAAAGAAAAAACTCATACATACCCCTTACCCCTCCCTCTCATTGGCCACCAGTATTTCCATATGCCGAGTAGTTAAGATTTTAGATTGTACTCATCTTGGTATCCATGGGGGGTGTGTGCCTTAGGATTTAGAGTGAAATTAATGCTCTTGCCATGGTAATTGATAAAAGTAACCTATGTATAAAACCATCAGCAATGGCACTACCAAGGGACCCAGGGAAGTTCAGTGCAGGTGTAATTTGGGATCATAGTTTGATGGCAAAAAGAGAGAATACCCTCCTGCTCATGAATGTGAATGAATAACAATGCCCTGCGATTGATGAATGTTTGTGGCCATTTGTGAAGGCAATGTCAGGCCACAGCTGACACACATGGAAGGCGGAGCACCCACGTCAACTAAAACCAAAGGATGAGATGTGTCTGAGCCCACCCTCCTATTGGAGGTTTGGAACCGTGAGCAATACATGCTCATTTTTGTTCGAATTAGCTGAGTTTTTTCTTTTTAACTTGCACTTGAAAACGTCTTGACAGATACAGCTTTAAAAGACAAAGATGGGTGGGCAACAGTGGCTCAGTGGCAGAGTTCTTGTCTGCTGTGCTGGAGACCCGGATTCGATTCCTGGAGCCTACCCATGCAAAAAAAAAAAAAAAGCGAGAAAAAGAGACCAATATGCTTCAAAGGAATGAATTCAAGCAGGAAAATAGAGTGGAAAAAGAGACCAAATTAGGGCTTATATTGTTATGGTGGGGTTGCAGACCCAAAATGTTCAGGGCCCATTCAGGAAACCTATATTAATGAAGAAAGTCAGACATAAGATGAGGAAATGGAGGAGAGAGTAGTAAATATTACTCAGGATATTGTTGACCTGTGCCAGTATAACTTGTGTTTTAAGAGCTTTGAATTTTCAATAGGTTTTATAGACCGTTGAACAGGATAACTATGTGGAAATACTTGCTGCAGTGCATCATAGACATGAAACAAAAAGTGAAAGTGGTACCTATTATTATTTATGAGAATTATGGCATGGTGTATGTCACTCAGTGAATTTTAGCTCATCTCCTTTATTCTTACATATGCTAAGAAGACAGGTGGATATAGGACTAGAGAATAAGTGAGCTACAGGTAAATAAAGATTACTTTAGGTGACTAAAGGACAGAAGAGGGATCAGAATTGGAGTGATTGGTATTAGCATATCAATAAAATAGGATAGTAGAAGGATAAAAAGAAGAGAGGACTTAACAACAAATAAAAGTGAAAAATGTTGAGGACAAATATAAAGGATTATGGATTGGCCAAATATTGCACTAATTTAGGTCAATGTCTTTGAATTCAGACAGTTCAATTACATCTTCTACTATATAATACCTATGCAATCATAGGCATGGTAATTAACCTGAGATTCAAATTTTTCATCTGCAATATGGAATTACTAATAGTGACTCTTTTATTATAAGGTTAAAATAAAAAAAAAGTATGTAAAACATGTAGTTGAGTTTTAACAGAAATTAGATGCTGAATGAATATTACTAAATGTGCTGATGTTTATTATAGGCAGTAATTAAGAAGGACCAGTAAAGAAAAATGAGGAAAGAAAACCAGCTCAGCAAATTTACAAAATGAAAGAAAATGAGATCTCACATTGCTCAAAGAGATAAACCCATGGCTTCAGAAAATGGCATATATAAAGAATACAGAGAACAAGTCCTTGTGCTTGGCAAGTCATCAGGAAGTTACAGGAAGTTCCCATTGAATGGGGTAATTCTCAGTTTGGAGATGGAGGAAGAAGTCACATAGTAAGAAAGGATTCGGTGATGTGGTGGTAGTAGAGGGTAGAACCACAGAATGTAGACTGTTCTTTGAGGTTAGCAGCAAAACAAAGGGGGATATATATAGGGCAGGACTCCTAAGTATTTTATTATACAGGACAAGCCTCCTGGTACTTTACTATAAGGGAGACATATTTTAATGTAGATAAGAGAGGTCTCAGTAGAGTTTTTAGAAAAAGAAAAGGAATGAAGATTCGTCTCAGGAGAATGTGCAGTGACAGAAGATGAAATATTGAGGCTTATCTTCACTAGGAATGTGGAAGGCACTTCCTCTAAAATGGGACATAATGGAAGAGGGGAAATAATGTAAAGAGATGAGAGAGTTTGATGACAGCTGGTAGCCATATACTATGGTGCTCATATTTAATGATGTCTTTTTTTTTTCCAGTAAATTACGTTTGACCAATTTTTGTGTCTAACGGGTACAGTATGTTTAAATAATATAGGAAAGCCTTGAAAGAGCTGCTTTGGGAATAAACAAAGGAATTATCAAGAAATGAATAAAGGGAACCAGCAGTGAGTTTCCAATTGAATGCAAGAATTTTGGGGCATTGGGTCTATTTAACCACGTTCCAACTTTGCTTTAAAATCACTCTATTTCTTGAGTGGGAGTTGGGGACCAGATGTTGAAGGTTGCCTAGAGTTGAATCTTAGTATAGGGAGAATAATGGAGTTTCACACAGAATGACTAATTTTCCTGGGATGTTAAAGTGGACTATATTGAAATTGGGTAAAAACACTGTATATATATATGTGTGTGTGTATGTATATGTACATATAATATGGATTTCAGCTAAGGCTAATGAGAAACAATGAGTTACTAATGGCATTTAAAAATTTGAGGAAGAGGAGTGCAAGGAATTGGAGTACTGAAAATGGTTGGGCTAGAGGTTTAATAGACTTGGGGAAAAGGTAGAAATAACAACAAGAACCATATTGTATTTTCACTCATTTGTAACAGTTCATTTGCAAAAATGGCCTCAATTCACTGCTTCTTAAACCTTGGTCCTTTGCAAAGTGACTCCATTGAACTTCCAATCAAGAGAGGGAGTTTCTTATCACACTCCTTGAATCTAAGCTGACCATGTGACTTGGAATCACCAGTAGAATGCAGCAGAAATGATATTGTGCCAGTTGCAAGTTTAGTCCTCAGGTAGCCTTTAGTGCTTTTTCTTTCTCTCTTTCTCCTGTGCCTTCACTATGAAAAGATGCCTTGGCTAGCCTCTGGAGTGTCAGACATGTGGGACAGATGTGAATAAGTCCAGTTGTTCCAACTGAGGTCTGAGATAGATAAGCAAAGATCACAGAACTTCCTAGTTAATCCATAGCTGTATATAGACACATTAGTATATGCAACCAGGACCAGCTCAGGACAGTAGCTCCATCCAGCCCTCCCATGGACTCAGGACAAAATAAGTCTTTATAGCAGTATGTCACTAGGTTTTGTGAGAACTTGTGATATGGTATAATAGTGGCAATAGTAATTGATGCAGTATTTTTCTTTGATAGATCAAATATAGACAATTTCTGCAATGTATTTCACATGAAACACTTGTTCAATATTTCCTTTGAACATTATGTGTTAGCTTCCCCCTTAAAATATGTTTTTCTGAATGTGTATAAGATGTGGCATGACCAGTACTGATGTAATAGAATCATCTCTCCTTTTAAATACAGCATTATTGATGCATTCAAGATTTGATTAGACATTTGGCAGCAATTTCATGCTCATGGGACTTGCATTGGAAAAGGGGCAAACTGACCTGTTTCTCTAAGATGTGAGCTGCTGTTCTTTAGCTTCCTGCTTTAACTAAGGGAACACATAATTAAAACATTATGTTAAAAGAACTCACATGAGCTTTTTAAATAGGTACTATATTTGGAGTAAGAAAGGCCTGGGTAGCAAGTTTCAGTTCTTCTTAGTCTGAATGATATTAGCCAAATTAATTTATTTCTTCAAGCTTTAGTTTTTTCAGCTACGAAATGATTGAAAACACCTAACCTAATAACTGATACAAACTATGCACTCAATACTCAATATATGGTTAACATAATTTTTGTTAATGATTCACTTTATAACATCCTGTGGTTTTGCATTATCATCCTCATTTTAATTTTTTTCAACTGTGTCAGAGTTTCTTCTGAGAATATATATAACATAGAGTGTGTATATGTGTGTATATATATATAAACTTTTAAATACATGTTTTTAAGGTTGAGTTTTAAATGCTCTTTTTAAAATTTAGAATATATCTATGCTTTTTGTTAAATGTATGTGAAATAATGTTATTTGTTTATTCATTTATGACCTTTATTATTTCGGAGTAGATTAAGAATCTTCACAAAAACACATAACATAACAAATTAGAACTAGTTATTGCAAAGGGATTACCAAGGTAGAGGTATAAATAAAAATAGAAAGTGGTCTAGAACACAAAAAGTTGGTCACAGTTTGACTCTAAACTCTATAACAGAAAATAGGACACGTGTATGATTCCTAACATCTGTAAAATAAAAGCATACTAATTTTTCCCAAATTCTTCCCAAAGAGAACACTGAAACTTGAAGAACAAAATCCCAGCCACATCTTCTGGTAAATAGTCTTATAAGGGCTATTTCTTATAAGGTTGCACAATATCAGACAAATGGAATCAGATGGAATCACCATTTAATAACACTAGACCTATAGGGAACCAATATAATAGGCTTCAGGTACACAGCAATCTGATGGCCTGAATAAAAGTGTAAGTATCACAGTAACTAGAAAAATAGATAACATAATCTCCGGGCAATCTTTCCTAAATATTATTTCTATTAACCCAACTTTTGATATTGGACAGTAGGAGTGAGTTTAATATTATATGCCCTGATGAAAACCTTAGCATGCTGGTCTTCTATATTGGCAGCTAAATTTGGTATAGTAAGCTTTGCCAGTGAGACAAAACTGTTATTGTATTATCAAAATCGAGGAGGTCCCAAAGGCTTTTTTCCAGTACAGAAAACTGCCACAGTGCTTTCAGGGTCAAATAGAGGAAGTGCCTGTGAGCAGTGTCAAGATTCTCCTAAGTTATTAATTTTGGGTCCCAGTAGTTCTCAGGCACATGATACATGATTTTTAACAACATAGTAATTGCATATATATAGGCTGTTCATACAAAATATAAGAATGTAAAACTTAGGGATCATTTGTCTATCAGTTCATGAGACAGCATAAATAGCATAAATCTCATTCTTTTAATCTTACTAGTAAAGTGATATTTTTCCTGTCTCCTGTTTCTCACTCATGTAGTTCTCTTCCTCCTCATTTTCTTCTCCTTTTCCTCAAAGGCATTTATTATGGGTCCAAATCTCTGAGGCTCCTTTTTTCAGCTCTGTAGAACAAGATTCTTTGAGCTTGTATTGCCAAACAAAGAATGCTCGTGTCGGATAGACATATAGAGGGCAGGACAACCTCAACAGAGCAAGGTGGAATTCCACAAGGTTTTTAAAGCACACACAGACAGTCCTTTCTTTGGAAGGGTTCTCTCTCAAACTCCTATCTCTTCTTCCTTTTAAATTTCTGATGTTTTTCTTTCCAGTCAATATTGCCAAATCTTTCAATGACACACACTTTGAATGAGATGTCTCCCATGTTTTATATTCAGTACAATCAATACATCTTGTAAACAGAATTATTTTTGTGGAATATTTACACTTTTATAATCTCTTAATTCTGTTGTTGTTTCTTTTTTTTTGATGGGGGGGGCGGGTCCAAAATTCAAACCTGGTTCTCCAGCATGAAAGGCGAACACTCTATCACTGTATAATCCCTTAATTCCTTAAATCTATGACACAAATAAAGGCTGCTGCTGCTCCTGTGGGCACAGCCCTACCATCCAAACCAGATGTTTTACACTACTTTATGTCAAGGTAGGAAAATCTTATTTGATAGTCCTTGGGGTTAAAGAAATCAAGGTAATTTCATAACAGAAATACTGGATGTGCTGTAGCAAAGACTGGAAAATAGATTCCTGTACACAGTCCCATCAACTGCAGCTGCTTGGCTGCTTTTTGTATGCATACCAATCCAGCTGCAATTTTATAGTATTATTTGTTCGTTTGAAGAAATATGACTACCAAATTCTCAAATATATCTATCAAGGCAGGAATTGTGGGTGTGAAAGAAAAACATGTATAGTACCATCTCACACGTAAAATTAAAATAAAAACAAAACAGAGCAATGAATAAACAGCATTTTTTCCCCCTGTTGATTGCCTCATGTCCATTTTGTAAATGAACCCAGTAGTTTGGAAGTCAGGTCTTATGTTATGAGGCAGTATTGACTTGATCATAACCATCAATTAGGTAGGTGTCTGAGTAACAATTTTTGGAAGTATCCTTTGAAATCATCTCTGTCCTTCCTATTTACTTTATGGGGAAATTCATGCACATGAGAAAGAAATGCAAATAAATTATAATTAGTTTATTTGTGTTAAGACATTATGAACATAAACAAAAGCAAAGTTTAGTATTTTTTACATTATCATTCTGTTCTTTTCCCAAAGGCAGTCACATTACATTAAAATAATGACTTATAGTTGAATTGCCATTATCCTATAATATATAGTCATATTATTATAAGAATTTTATGTATTATAAGTTACAAAAATTCTATGAAATTGCCTGAAACAAATATATAAATAAATATGTAATGTACATATGTGTGAATATATGTATATGAATATATATATGTGTTTATGTATGTACATACTTGTGTATATATATGTGTGTGTGTGTGTGTGTGTATACATATATGTATATATATTTATCTCTAGAACTGGACAGTACAGCTTTCTGGGCTTGTATCCTCTTTCCAGACCATATACACTGAGGGTGGAATAAGAGTTGTTGCCAGAAAAAGGGTTAAAGTTGCTGGGGAAATAAACCTGTGTCCAGTTTTTTAATTTAGTTATTTGGGCAATTGAATAAAAAAATCTGTATTCCCACTGGTTTGCAAAGCCTAGACATAGCATAACATAATCACAGCTAGCTTCTAGGAACAAAGCACCTCTGTGTTCACCTGTTAACACATATTTATTCTTATTGTCCCTAATCCCAGAAGGGAATTGCCTTCCAGAAGGATCCTCAAATATCTAGAGAATTGCTGTATTTGGCTCTAATTAAAATTTAACCTTTTAGGTAAATTCTATTAAAACATATAATTTATTCTGTAATCCCTTGAGATGCAGCATCTACAGTATATTATTAATGAGACTAAAGTAAATTTATGGAAAATGGCTGAATAACCAGCCAAGGTTTCAGCATAAATTTATAGATTTGCCAAACTCTGATGTACAATCCTAAGGAGTATCCTCAGGAATTTTCCTTTTTATTATGCTAATGGTCAAGATTAATTGAAACATGAAATATGTGAAAATTTATGGACTTCCATGTCAGTGTCTTCAATTTTGCAATGGAAACATATAAAAAAAGTCATGCAGATTTGGATTTGTTATGTAGAGAAATTTGGTTCCATAGTCTTTTTCTAAGAGGAGGGAGCTTATACAAAATTTTCACAAACTTTAAACTGAGTTAGAGAAAATTTCAGGCTTTGGGTTTAATCATAGCTTCATTTTGTTCAGAATGGCCTCAATTTATACCATTCTCGTGACATCTTCTCATGCTCTGTTTAGCAATGTACCATAATTTTGTGGGTTTCTGGTAATAAACTTTTAATAATAATTGAATTAAACTAAGCATAAGATCAGTTTGTCCAACCTCCAATTTTTACTGACTGTTTCTGCCGTTCTTTCTGTTGCTACTGTGAGATACAGGTGCAGTTAACAGTGTTCTCTGATAGTGAATACAAAACATAAACAGAGATAATCCTTATTTCCTTGTTTAACTCTTTTCAGATAAACATGATAAACACCTCCCTGTCAAAGAAAGCTTGCAAGGTGCTGTCTATTAAAGGAAGTGGGATAATGGGTGTTGGAGATGACAGCAAAATATTAAGGATATAATTAAGACTACTGAATTGTATACTTGAAAATGGTTAAAATAGGAAATTTTGAGTTATATATACATATAATACTGAAATAAAAAGTTAATTTAAAGAAAGGAAGTGTCTTTCATAGGAGAGTAGAAACAGCTTCCTTCCACCTGTCTTCTGAATTGCTGCCCCACACAGCCTTTTGTTAAGCAGCTTATTGTACCTTGCAGTGGTACCATGCAGTGGTACGCCTAGGTGTATGAAAGCTCCAGGTTATTAGGTAGCAGGGTGGATGTAAAAAACCTAGAATTTATATGTGGGAAATAGTGTGGGAAATAGTGGATATAGAAATATATCCTTTCTTGACTGTCATTTACACAATTTTTTAAACATTTTAGCTTCTGAAAAACTTGTTGCAAATCAACCCAAATATGACATTTGAACTTTTTTGTAAATGGTTCCTTTGGATTTTGGCCATATTTGGCTCAAAAATAAGAAGGAAAGATAGACGATAAAGACTGAGATGATACAGTCGAGGAATGCCTAGAGTGTATAAAGATGGTGATTAAATATACAAATTAAAAAATGTTTTTGTATGAGGAAGAACAAAGGAATATCAATATTGCAGAGTGTTGAAATTAGATGGTCATTCATATTTTAAAACTTCAACTTCTGTGTAAGACTAAAGCAATAAATATTTATTTGGTACAAAATTTATATTTTGACTAGTGTATTTCCTAATTTAATTTATATGGACAGTTTAATTGAACACCATAAGTACATAGAACCTTGAATAGAACGTGAGATTTTGTAGGTTGTCCAGGTTAGTATGATGCCCCAAGAAATCCCAGAATGATTTGAAGTGAATAAAGAGGTATTTGCAGGATCCCCTTGGAAATGGGGAGAAAGGGGGAAAATTCAACTTCCCCATTTGGAGAATTCCTGATATTCTCACAGGCAGTGGGTACAACCAAATCAACAGGTCGCGCCCTTGGTCTTGGGGTTTGCCCCTGTGAGACTTATCTCAGCAAAGGATAGGCTAAGCCTTCTTATTAATTAGGCCTAAGACTCACCCCCAGAAAGCCTCTCTGTTGCTCAGATGTGGCTTCTCTCTCTCTTAGCTGACACAGTTAGTGAACTCACTGCCCACCCTGGATTCATGGGACATAAATCCTAGAATGAGCTGGAAGTTGGCATCAAGGGATTGAGAAAACCTTTTCTCAACCAAAAGGGGAAGGAGAGAAATGAGACAAAATAAAGTATCAGTGGCTGAGAGATTTCAGAGTCCAGAGGTTACCCTGTGGAGGTTGTTCTTATGCATTATATAGATATCCCTTTTTTAGTTTATGGTGTATTGAAGAGGCTAGAAGGAAGTACCTGTAACTGTAGAGCTGTGTTCCAGTGGCCGTGTTTCTCAAAGATGATTGTATAATGATACAGCTTTCACAATGTGACTTTGTGATTGTGAAAACCTTGTGTCTGATGCTCCTTTCATCTATGGTATGGACAGATGAGTAAAATCTGAATATAATATGAGGAACAAAGGTTAAAATAAATTGGGTAGATTGAAATACAAGTGGTCAATGAGAGGGAGGGTAAGGGATATGGCATGTATGAGTTTTTTTCGTTTTTCCTTCTTTTGCAGGAAGATGCAAAAGTTCAAAAAGATGATCATGGTGATGAATCACACCACAACCATGTGATGATATTGTGAGCCATTGATTGTAACCATGTCAAGAATGTTTGTGTGTTTGTTTGTTGTTTATAATAAAAAAGTCATTTAAAAATTATGCTAGTATGAGTGGAGTCTAATATTAATTCTGAAAATTTATAATTATTCTTTAGAATATCTGATGAATGGAGCTAATACTTTTAATTGGATAAATTGATGTCTCATCCCATAGTGGAATAAGATTGGGAAAGTCTATTATTTTTATTTGAAAAACATTTAAAATTATCATAAGTAGAGACAATTTATTTCATGTGCATTTTCTAGTAGAAATACGTTAAAAAGAATCTTGAGTGAAATAAAAAAAGCATCCTTTGAACAGTAATATTTACATATTTCAATGTGAAAATATTATAAAATTAAGAATATTTTCCTTTGACAGAATTTGATTTTATCTTACCAGGTACCTCAACATCTATAGCGGGAGTAATTTCTCTATTAAAAATATTTAAAATATTATATTCTAGACACAAGTCATTTGAAGATGGAGGCAATTTCAAATTTATTAACCATAAAATGCATCACTGACGATGATGTGAAAAATGTTAAAGAGAAGATCACCATAAAAAATAAATTCTTCACCAAAATGCACTTCACATCACATTAGAAACAGCTATATTTAAGTCATTGTACCCTAAATTGTACAAATTCTATATATGAAAATCATAATGCTTGTGTATTTTTTCTTTTCTTAACTTTTTTTTATTGTATAGTATAACATATATACAAAGCAAAGAAATCAAAAGGCAATAGTTTTCAAAGTATTCTTCAACAAGTAGTTACAGAGCAGACCCCAGAATTTATCATGGTCTACCATACAGTCCTCCTATATTTTTCATTGTAGGTGCTCCAGAATATAGGAGGCTAGAGGGTTTAAATATTTTTTTATCATCACAGTCAACTTTCTTTTACTTCTCTTTTTGTGAAAAAAAATATATACAAAAAAGTTATAAACTTCAAAGCACAGCACCACAATTACTTGTAGAACATATTACAGACTTTGACATGGGTTGCAACTTCACAATTGTAGGTTTTTTCTTCTAGCTGCTCTAAAATACTGGAGACTAAAAGAGATATCAATTTAATGATTCAGCGTTCATATTCATTTGTTAAATCCTCTCTTCTCTGTATAACTCCACCATCACCTTTGATCTTTCTATCCTTCCTTTTAGGGGTGTTTGGGCTATGGCGATTCTAAATTTTTCATATTGGAAGGGTCTGTCACTAATAGGGAGATGAAACTATATGATGTTCTGGAGAGGTTGGGCTAGGTTTGTGGACCAGGGACCCATCTGGAGGTCATAGGTTTCTGGAAAGTTGCTCTAGTAAATGGAACCCTTGTGGAATCTCTTATATTGCCCTGTGTTCTTTAGGATTGGCTGGAAAGGTCCTGGTTGGGGGTTGGCAGGTTATGATAGGTAGCAAGGTCTATCTGAAGCTTGTGTAAGAGCAATCTCCAGAGTAACCTCTTGACTCTATTTCAACTCTCTCTGCCACTGATACTTTATTGGTTACACTTCTTTCCCCCCTTTTGTTCAGGATGGAATTACTGATCCCATGGTGCCAGGGCTGGATTCATCCCTGGGAGTCATCTCCCACATCACCAGGGAGACTTTCATCCCTGGATGTCATGTCTCACGTAGTGGGGAGGGCAATGATTTCACTTGCAGAGTTAGGCTTAGAGAGACTGAGGCCACATCTGAGCAACAAAAAAGGTCCTCCAGAAGTAACTCTTAGCCATGCCTATAGGTAGTCTAAACTTCTCTACCTGCATAAGCTTCACAAGAGTAAGCTTCTTGATCGAGGACATGGCCTATTTATTTGGATGTCCCTAAAGTTTGACACAGTATCAGGGGATTCCCTGATGGTAAAGGTTTAATAGTTCCATGTTTTTCTCCTATCCCTCTGGGGACTTTGCCAATACTTTTTGATTATCTGCTTAATATACTCTAGGATGTATCCAGACATTACAATAATCTATGCAGGATTAAAGGACCTCTTTCTTATTCTGTACTCCCTGTGTTTCAGTTGTTCAAATGAGCTATACAGATAGGTTGAATTAGATTATGCACTATAGAAAATCTCAGTTCCAGACCAAATAAACCTTTCTTCCATTGGTCTCAAAGAGTATGTGTGATTCTAAAATATAGACACTGTCTTCCTTACCCTTATGTTCTGAATTACTTTAACCCCAACCTGTTCAACTTCATTCTTATATGTAAATATCAGGTTATATATATAAAACAGCCTCTCAAAATCTGGAAATAATAATCACCACTCTGAACTTAATGAGTCTGCTCTAAAATCTTACAATCTAGGCCCCTGTTTTCTTATAAGCATTTTCTAAAGGTGACCATATGATTGTCGTTCTTTTGTTTCTGGCTTATTTTGTCTCACCAAATGTCCCACATGTTCATTCACATCGCTGCATGCCTCATGACTTTGTTCCTTTTTGTAGTAGCACAAACTTTGTTCATAAGGATACATGATTGTTCACCAATCTACTTCTCCTTCAGTGCATCATTCAGCCACCTGCATTCATTGGGCATCATGTAGAGGGTCCAAAGTCCACAGTCCATCATCACTCTCTATTTTAGATAGTTTCATTGTTCCCAAGATATAGAAAACCTATAAACACACCCTTGCCAAATAGTAAATCTAAACCTCCTCTTAACTCTTGTCCCTACCCCCCCCCCATTATTTACCTCTGCTGTTGCTGTGGTAGTGCTGATGGTTTCCTTTTGAACATAGCTCATAATATGCAATAGCAGTTTTCCCCCTGTATCCTGGTCTTAAAAATTTTTCATACAAGAATCATATCTTTGAAGTAATTCTTGCAGGAACTAATTCATATTTCTAGTGTTAATCAGTGGGACACATAGGGCTATACAACCCCGTTCAATCTTGTTCATCTTCCATATGGTAATATTACTTACAGACCCACTAGAGAACCACCTTCACTCCCATCTATTCCCTTACACTGGAGTTCAACCTCATTAGATACAGTTCACACATCTCTAGCTTCTATGTATCTCTAGGTCCTCTATATTCTGTATTATAAGTCTCTGATTATACCATTGTGCTGGTCATAAAAGTGGAATCATATAGTATCTATCCTTTTGTGTCTGGCTAACTTCACTGAGTATTGTCTACACGGCTCATCCATCTTCTTCTGTGCTTCAGGATGTCATTTTGTCTTACTGCTGCATAATATTCCATCATATGTATATGCCACATTCCATGGTGGCTGCATCATTATACATTCCCACCAGCAGTGCATAAGTGTCCCAGTTTCTCCACATCCTCTCTAACATTCATAGTTTTTGTTTGTTTAACAGCAACCATCCTTATAGGTGGGAGGTGGTATCTCATTGTATTCTTAATCTGCATTTATTTCCCTTATAGCCAATGAAAATGAGCATCTCTTCATGTGCTTTTGAACCATCTGTATTTGCTCTTCAGAAAAATGTCTACTCATATCTTTAGCCCATTTTATAATTGGGTTGTTTGTTCTTTTGTTGAGTTGTATGATTTCTTTGTATATACAAGAGATCAAACCTGTGTCTGATATGTGATTTCCAAATATTTTCTCCCATTGAGTTGGCTGCCTTTTCACCTTTTTGACAAAGTCTTTTGAGGTGCAGAAGCATTTGATTTTGAGGAGTTCCCATTTATCTATTTTTTCTTTTGTTGCTTGTGCTTTGGGTATAAAGTTTAGGAAGCTACCTCCTATTACTATATCTTAAAGATGTTTCCCTACATTTTATTCTAGAAGCTTTATGGTGCTAGTTATTATATTTAGGTGTTTGATCCACTTTGAGTTAATTTTTGTATAGGGTGTAAAATAGGGGTCCTCTTTCATTTTTTTGGCTATTGATATCCAGTTCTTCCATGCCCAATTATTGAAAAGACTATTTTTGTCCCAGTTCAGAGGATTTGGGGGCCTTGTAAAAAATCAATTGCCCATAGACTTGGTGGTCTATTTCTGCACTTTCAATTCGATTCCATTGGTGAATGCTTCTATCTTTGTGCCAGTACCACGCTGTTTTGACCACTGTGGCTTTAAAATGGGTTTTAAAGTCAGGGAGTGTTAATCCTCCCACTTTGTTCCTCTTTTTTAGGGTGCTTTTAGCTATTCAGGGTCTCTTTCCCTTCCAGATGAATTTGGTAGTTAAGTTTTCCAAGTCTTCAAAGTAGGTTGTTGGAATTTTGATTGGTACCGTGTTGAATCTGTAGATCAATTTGGGGAGAATTGACAGCTTAACTATATTTAGCCTTCCTATCCATGAACAGGGAATGTCTTTTCACCTATTTAGATCTCCTTTGATTTCTTTTAGCAATGTTATGTAACTTTCTGTGTAGAAGTCCTTCACATCCTAGTTAAGTTCATTCCTAAGTACTTTATTCTTTTAGTTGCTATTTTGAATGGAATTCTTTCTTTAACTGTCTCCTCAGCTAGGCAGCTAAGTCATTGCTTGTGTATAGAAATGTTACTGATTTTTTGCACATTAATTTTTTTTTTTACATGGACAGGTACTGGGAATCGAACCCAGGTCCTCTGGCATGGCAGGCAAGCTTTCTTGCCTGCTGAGCCACCGTGGCCTGCCCTGCACATTAATTTTATATCTTGCCAACTTGCTGAATTTATCAGCTCAAGTAACTTTGCTGTAGATTTCTCAGGATCTTTCAAGTATAGTATCATATCATGTGCAAATAATAAGAGTTTTACTTTTTCCTTTCCAATTTGGATGTCTTTTATTTCTTTGTCCTGCCTGATTGTTCTACCTAGAACTTCTAGCACAATACTGAATAATAGTGGTGACAGTGGGCATCCTTACCTCATTTCTGATCTTAGGGGGAAAGCTTTCAGTTTCTCTCCATTGAGTACAATACTGGCTATCAGTTTTTCATATATTCCCTTTATCATATTGAGGTAGTTACCTTTGATTCCTATCTTTTGGAGTGTTTTTACCAGAAAAGGATGCTGAATTTTGTCGAATGCTTTTTCAGCATCAATCGAGATGATCATGTGATTTTTCCCTTTTGATTTTTTAATGTGCTGTTTTACATTAATTGATTTTCTTGTGTTGAACCATCCTTGAATTCTTGGTATAAACCCACTTGGTCATGGTGTCTAATTTTTTTAATGCATTGTTGGATTCAGTTTGCTGATATTTTATTGAGACCTTTTGCATCTGTATTCATTAGGGAGATTTGCCTGTAGTTTTCCTTTCTTATAGCATCTTTACCTGGTTTTGGCATTAAAATGATACTATCTTCATGAAATGAGTTAGGTAGAGTTCCTTTCTCCTCAATATATTTTTTTTGGAAAACTTTGAGCAGAATTGGTGTTAGTTCTTTTTGGAATGTTTGATAAAATTCCCCTCTAAGACCATCTGGCCCTGGGCTTTTCTTTGTAGGAAGATTTTTGATAACTGATTGAATCTCTTTACTTGTGATTGGTTTGTTGAGATCTATTTCTTCCTGAGTCAGTCAGTGTAGTTTGTTTATGTGTCTCCAGGAATTTGTCCATTTCATTTAAATTGTCTGGTTTGTTGGTCTATAGTTGTTCATAGTATCCTCTTATGATTTTTTTTATTTCTTCAGGGTCTGTGGTAATGCACCCATTCTCATTTCTGATTTGTTTATTTACATCCTCTCTCTTTTTTTCTTTGTCAGTCTTGCAAGTGGCCCATCAATTTCACTGATTTTCTCAAAGAACCAACTTTTGGCTTTATTGATTCTTTCTGTTGTTCTTTTGTTCTCCCATTCATTTATCTCTGCTTTAATCTTATTTATTTCTCTTCTTCTATTTGCTTTGGGCCTAGTTTGCTGTTCTTTCTCAAGTTCCTCCAGGTGTGCTATTAAGTCCTCGATTTTTGCTCTTGTTTTTTAATATAGGCATTTAGGGCAATAAATTTCCCTCTCAGCACAGCCTTTGTTGCATCCCATAAATTCTGATAAGTTGTATTCTCATTTTCTTTCATCTCCAGATAGCTACGGATTTCTCTAGCAATTCATTCTTTGACCCATTGGCTGTTTAAGAGTGTGTTATTTAACCTCCATGCATTTGTGAATGTTTTGGTCTTTGGTGGTTATTGAGATCCAGCTTCACTCCATTGTGATCAGAGAAAGTGCTCTGAATAATTTCAATGTTTTTAAATTTATAAAGACCTGTTTTGTGCCCCAGCATATGATCTATCCTAGAGAATGTTCCATGTGTGCTAGAGAAGAATGTATATCCTTATGCTTTAGGGTGCAATGATCTATATATGTCTGTTAGGTCTAATACATTTATCAAGTTATTTAACTTCTTTATTTCCTTGTTGATCTTCTGTCTAGTTGGTCTTTCTATAGAGGATAGTGGTATATTAAAGTCCCCTACTATTATTCTTGAAACATCTATCACTCCCTTCAGTTTTGCCAATGTCTGTCTCAGGTACATTGGAAATCCTTGATTGGGAGCATGAACATTTATGATTCTTATATCTTCTTGGTGAATTGGCCCCTTAATTTGTATATAGTGTCCTTCTTTGTCTCTTATGATGTCTTTACATTTAAAGCCTATTTTGTCCGATATTAGTATAGCTACTCCTGCTTTCTTTTGGTTAGAAGTTGTGTGGAAAATCTTTTTCTATCCTTCACTTTCAATCTATTTGTATCCTTGTGTCTAAGATGAGTCTCTTGTAAGCAACATATAGCTGGGTTATGTTTCTTAATCCATTCTGACAATCTGTATCTTTTAATCAGTAAGTTTAGTCCTTTAACATTCAAAGTTATTACTAAAAATGTGTTTCTTGATTCCACCATCTTATCTTTTTTATTTTATTTGTCAGATCTAAATATTTTTTTTTCTCTCTTTCTCTTTGAGTTCTTTAAATTATCTTTAGTGGTACTCTTCAGTTCTGTGCCCTCCTCCAGACGTCCCTTTCCTATCTTTTTTTTTACAACCAGAAGAACTTTTTTTTTTAGTATTTCTTGTAGGGCTGGTCTCTTGTGACAAATTCTTTCAGGATTTCTTTGTTTGTGAAAGCTTTAATCGCTCCCTCAATTTTGAAGGACAATTCATCTGGTTACAGAATTTTTGGCTGGAAGTCTTTCTCTTTCAGGATCTTGAATATATCATACCACTGCTTTCTCACCTCCAGGGTGGTAGTTGAGTAGTTTGAAGTCAGTCTTATTTGATTTCTCTTGTATGTAGTAGATTGTTTTTCTCTTGTTCACTTTCAGGATGTTTTGCTTCTTTTCAACATTTGACAGACTGATTATTATGTGCCTTGGGAAAGGCTTATTTGGGTTTATTCTGTTTGGAGATCTTTGGGTTTCTCTGATTTGTATATTTATGTCATTTATGAAGGTTTGGAAGTTTTCCCCCATTATATCCTCAACTACTATTCCTAGCCCTTTACTCCTCTCTTCTCCTTCTGGGACACAAATGATTCTTGTATCTGTGCTCTTTGTTGTGTCTATCATTTCCTTGAGTTCCCATTCAATTTTTTCCATCTTTTTTACCATTTGCAGTTTTGAGTCTTCAAAGTCAAAAAAATTATCCTATCCTCTGTATCACTTATTCTTTCTTCTGTCTCTTCATATCTGGTGTTGTGTGCCTCTAGTATGTTTTTATTTGGTCAAAAGAGCCTTTAATCTCTGTGATTTCTGCTATTTTTCTATATATTCTTTCAAATTCCTCTTTGTGTTCTACTACTGTCTCCTTGTTCTCCTGTATGTCATTTGCTATCCTACTTATTTTAATAAGTAGAGTTCTATGAACATCTTTGATTAGTTGTTCCAACATCTGTTTCTCCTCTGGTATTTTAATTTGGTCATTAGGCAGGGCTGTATCTGTCTGCATTGTGATATGTTTAGTGATCTTTTGCTGTCTTCATCACATTTAAATATCTTGATTGATTTACTTTGGGAATTGGTTTCTTTCAGAAGTCTAAGGCCTTTTATTTGCAGGATGGTTGTGCAGCAGGGAGCAGGGCATGGTGTTGGGCCCTCACTGCATTGATCTGTTTCCGGGCAGGTATAAGCACAGGTTGGGGATGTTAGGCAAATGCTTGTGAATGTGGGTGATGATTGGGTGAAATCTGACCTGACTGCACAGGTCAGCACTTTCTCAGAGCTGGGAATTGGGGCTGAGGCCTGTGTGCATGTGAAGTTCTAGGACTGCTGTAAAGTGTGGTTTCCAGGGCTGAATGATGTGATTTGTGGCCTGTGCACACACGTAGGTGTGGGAGTGCTGTAAACAGATGCACAGAGCTCAGGCAGGGTGGAGTGAGGTTGTGCAACACTATGGGTGATGAGGGGGCAGTGGTAGCTTAGGCATGGACATTAGTGCCCACAGCCTTTATTATTGGCAATAGCCTGCAGGGAACAGGGAGGGGGAGGTAGTGCTTGGGATGGGTGTAGGAGAGGTGGATTGGGCTTCAATTGGGGTGGAGGTGGGGGACAGGTATGTGCAGTGAAGGTTGGCGGGGTGGGGTCTCCGAGCTCAGGGAATGGGAGCGGGTGATGGTGTTGGGGTGTATGGGGTGTGGGATGAGTCATTGTTCACGGGCATACACTGGTGAGGGTAGAGTGCCCAAGGAACATGGCCTGGCTTGCTTCCTAGTCCCATCTGTGCACTTCTGGGGGCTCCTCATCTCTGCATCTGCATGCTAGGATCCAGCTTTCTGCCTCTCAGTTCCTCGGCCTTTGCAACTCGGGCTACCCCATGTGGTACAGAAGGCTCTCTCAGGTCAGCCACATTCCTGAATTACTGCCTCGGTCACCCTCCTGTCCCTTCTTTAACTTTTCTGTGGAGCAGGGATAATTTTGAGTTGATCTATTCAGCCATCTTCCTGGAAGCATCCATAATGTTTTTATTTTTTAAAAATTTATGGTAATTAATTCAGATACATTTTTGCTTAATGTGTATGGATGTATTTTATGAATTTTTAGATATATATTCTATTTAAAAAATAGAATAGGCTTATTTAATGAATATTTTAAAATTTGGTATATAAGTATATATATTAGTATTGTCTCTTAAGTTCCCAAATGTTCTTGTTTATTTTGTCCAAATGTAAATCAGTAAATTCACTGTTTTGTTGATTTTCATTAATGCATGCCAGTATAAACAAAGTTTTTTGTTTGTTCGACTTTGCCTAGGGTTGTATTTCAGAATGATTAGATGAATGTCTATCAGACAATTATCCAAAACATGCTTTACCTCAGAAGAGATTTTGATTGATAACAGACGGCAGTGAGTTAAAAATTTCACTCCCTGGCAACTATCTAGAGTGCAACTAGCCAATGTCTCCAATTAAAAGTGGAATGATTAAGCTAAGGAGAGGTGGACATCTTGAGAAGATTGATGAGGGCAAGAATGCTAGATTACTGAAGACAAGGACCCCAGTTCTATCAGAGGTATATTAGCTAAGGGAGATTTTTCATTTGTTTTTAAAGCTTAAGGGTAGTTGAAATATTTGGATCATAGAATATAAGAACTTAAGTTTAACTTAAGTGTATCTCTACACTTGCATCACACAATTTGCTAGAGGTAGTCCTCCAAGTGATTTACTGACCTGTCGCTGGATGTAAAAATGTGGAAATCACCCAGTCTAATTTTTAAACCTTGAAATCAGGTCAAGCACTCATTTTCAAAGTGTCATGGTTGAGCTTGATTTCCGACTCTGTCTCACTTAAACTTCTTGTATGTATATATCCCTTTCAGATGTCAGAAACTTATAAGCATGGGGGTTACGCTTAAAGAAGAAGGTGTTATGGTGATACTAAAGCATTAATACCAGTTTCCATAATGTATTATAGTTTATTTTTGATTCTGAGGCAAGTGAAACAATTTTATAGACAACCATTTTTCAGACTTACCCTATATTCATTCATACATTTGAGAAACGTTTACTAAGCTCCTCAAGAAAAGACTCGTGATATCTCTTTTTGTCTCCATTTTTTATGTAATAAAAATTGTAAAATTAATCTTGCTAAAGTGACAGAGACAGTACTTAACTTGGAGTCGCTGGTTTTGTATTAATATTTTCCATAGTTTCTTTAAAATATTCTAGCAAATGATTTGTGTTCTGAAGATAGATAGAATTTGTGAGAACTTGCCCATTAAGTAGAGGAAGATGAAATATAGATTTGAGAAGTGACTTGAGAAATACAAAGATTTCACCATTAGAAATCCCTACCTTTGTATTCTAAAAGTATTTTAATATTGATATCTTCCTATCAGGTCAATAAACCTGCAAAAGGGCCTGAGACTGTAAAGATCCAGATGGCTGCAAGCAGGCATGTGTTTTACTCATTTGATTACTCTGTCAGATTATCAATGACTGTTGCATAATGGGGGAGAACTTATTAACGATAACAGTGAACCTCATAATTATCCTATTTCTGTCTAAGTCATAGTGTACACATAATAGCTCATATGTGGATGGTCATTGGCAAAGGAATAATCCATTTCCTGATGATTATTAGAAATAATAAACGTTTTGTGTGGTATACATTGGCAGAGAACACAATTCTTAAAATGGAGCATTTTGTGGTATAACTGCACAAACAGGGAAAGGAGATCATGTTACTTTGAAAACACTGTTGATCCTACACGTAAAGACAGATTTAAGCAATTACAGACAAAGTCAGAGTTTTCAGTTGTTAGCCAATGGGCATTACACAAAAATCAGTGAATGATATGGAAGTAAGTGGGTGCAACAAGAAGTAGCAACAGATAAATCAAAACCACAGTCAAGGCATTTCTGGATAGACATTTCCTTTAGTTTCATTTGTCAGAAAGAAGGACAATACTAGAATAATATTTCATTTCATCTGTCCCCAGGTATGTATGTATGTAGGCATGTAGGTATGTATCTAATCTCTCTATTTCTCTGTCTTTCTGTTTATTATTGAATGAGGTATAATTTATGTTTCCATTTAAAGTTTACAATTTGCTGCATTTCGAAAAATGTATATGCCTGTAAAACTGCTGCTCCAATGAAACTACACATGTCCGTCAACCACAAAATGTCCTCTAACCCAGACTCCAGGCAATTGCTGGTTTGTTTTTTGTTCCTACAGATTAATTTACACTTCCTAGAATTACATGTCTCTATAGCTATATCTATGGCTATCTATTTATTTATACATGGATGGAACCATACATTATGCTCTCTTTGAATATAGTGTCTTTCACTCTACATAATGATTTTGAAATTCGTTTGTTTTGCTGTATGTGTCAAAAGTCTATTTCTTTGCATTGCTGTGTAGTATTTATTGGGTGGCTAGATCTTATATATTTTTTATCCATTCACCTATTGTTGACATTTCACTTATTCTAGTTTTGGGCTACTGCAAATGAAAGTGCTATGAACATTCATGTGAAATCATGTGGCTATATGACAGACAGCCCAATAAAAATGGACAAAATGTTTGAGCAGAAACTTCTCCAAAGAAGATAAATGAATGGCCAGACAACATATGGAAGGATGTTCAATATAATTTGTCACTATGGAAATGCAGGTAAAACTCTCAGTAAAATATCGACCCTTTCCTACTAGAATGGCTAACATTTTAAATGATTGAAAATAGCAAGTTCTGGCAAATGTGTGGAGGAGCTGGGACACTGACAAACTGCTGGTGAGTGTTTAAAATTGCACAACCACTTTGGAAAACTGAGAGTTTATAAAATAATTGAACATACATCTATCATTTGACTCAGTCATACCTCACTGAGGTTTTTACCCAAGAGAAACAGAATCTTATTTTAAATGCATCATATTTAGCAGAATTCTGAGCTTTGCAACTCTGAGTGTGTGACTGCAGGCAGGCTAAATAACAATCCTGAACTTCAATTTCCTCACTGCTAAAATTGGGAATAAATAAGACATTTTCACAAAAAGCCTTTCACAACACCTAGAATATAGCAGGTACTCAGTAAATGCTAGTTCCTTCCCTCCATATGTTAACTATGTATTTAGCTGTAAAATGTGAAATCTACAGCATGGATTCCCTCTTTTTAAATTACTCCATCCACTTGTGTAAAGTTTAGACCTCTCAAAGAGTTATTAAACAGAAAAATCTGAGCCAGGTGGATCTGATTGAGGGTAATAGTAAGGATTCTGTGCGATCAGGTGAGATGTTCATCATGCAGAACAATATCCAGGTACTGTTCTATGGAGACAAGGTGAAGGGCAGGCCCGGGGAAAGGCAGGGACACCAGCCACAAGGAGATGGGTGCCTACTTCATGGCCCTTTCTGACTGGCTCTCTTGTGACCTCGGTTATGTACAAACTTGGAAAGCAATGGAATGCATTCTCTTCCCTATCCATATTATTCACATCTCAAAATTCATATAACTTTATGCAAAGTTCGTGGTAGCTATGTCAGTGGTTTTTAGCCAAAGGATGATTATTGGGTAATAAGAGGGTACTTAGAACACCAAACAATAGGAATAGGCAAGTGCTGCAAGACCTCAGAAGGATAGGTTATGGGGTGCATAAAATACAAAATTAACAATAAAAGTGAAATTCAGAGGTAAAAATTGTTCTTTTACCCAAGATATCTGTGGAAGATATCACTGAGAAGAAGAAGCAGGTAGGCATTTCAGAAGTATGCTTGGGAGTGGTTTTATGAGCCAGGGTAGGGAGATGGTAATGTTAAGTGATGCTAAGGCAGTGCAGAAAGTATGTAACTGAGGAGTGTGGGGGAAGTGGGAGAAGGTAAGCAGTGGCCAGAGCAATAAAGGAGATGGCATTTATCTTTCAGCTATGAGGAACTACTGTACCTTTTATGTGTGGCTGCCATATGCTCAAAGACATGTTTAAGAAAGAATAAATCCATTGGGAAGTTAGGATAGATTGGACATCTAGAGGTAGTCCAGATACTAGGAGTATAATGAGGATACTTGAGTGATAATCTAGGATCAATGCTAATCTTTTAACTCAAAACTTTTCACCTTATTTTGTTCTGTGGCCTTTTCTGGTCCCAGTTTTGGCATAACCCTTTTCCCTTGACTTTACAATGAACTTGGTCTACCACACAGAAGTTTAATTATCAGATATGTGAATACAGACCCATAAACCTTAGGGGAACATCACAAAATGTAGGAGTTGTGCTTTTTACAAGGAAAGAAATGTGTAAATATAGATAATTATCAGCAGCTGTCATTTCAGAAGGAAGATCTTTCTCTTTGTTGTGTTGTGTCCCCCAAGGAGCCAATGAAGGTCATGTTATTAGCAGTGCTAATATATATTATAATATTTGTATCAGCTAATTAAAGCTGTCATATCAAACATCTTCTATTTTGCCTGTGACTTTCTCTTAATTCCTTCTGTTACTATTCAGTAAATAAAGTAAAAAAAAAAGCAAACAAACCTCAACTGACAGGGTCAAATTCACCAAAATGCTGCCAAATTACCCTTTGAGAGTTTCACTGTATTTAATTTAATATGAAATGTTTCCTAAAGTTTATTAGGCTATCTTATAGTTGCAGTTATTTTATACTTAGGAAGAAGCCAACAGAGGGTATAATTTAAAAGTAGTATCTCCATTCTGGTTTGGTTTATTGATCCAGATTATTCCTGGGAATTTCCTGGTTTCTCAAGCTTGGCATATATTTCTCAATATTAAATAAAATAACTAGGATAAGAGAGACTTTCCTTTTAATAATTATCACATAGGTGAATCTGGCTATTCAGAAGGTATCCAATTTAAAGTTTCATATTCATAATTTATTTTTCTGCAATTTGGAGTTTCCCAAATAATTACCTCAGAACGAACTCTAGGAAATGCTGGCCTGTCTGAAAGGTTCATACACGGCTGAGCAAATGATAGTGACATTGTGTAGTTACTAAGACATATCTACCAGCAACCTTATTCAGCAGTACGTTGATGTTAAGTTAACTTTCCGCCTTACCAATTCATGTCAAAGAAAGTTTTACTATGATCGCTGTCAAAATAGTGTCCTAGAAAATAAAGTCACAAACCGCATGCTTCCTCTCCTTCCAAGTCTCAAAAACCTTTGCCAGTATGTTCTGTGATGGTCTCTGCCGACTGAGCTCTTTTCCAAATAATCTAAGCTACATTTCCATATCATGGGTATTTTCTCATACAGGTACAGGGTCATTTGAATCATCAATTCTTGACACTTATTTCAATGTAAACTTTACCTTTCAAGTACTTATATTCTGAATGGAAAGCAGAAAAAAAAAAACTATAAATAAACTGAAATGAAATTCCTCATGTAGGAAGCAGACTTAGGTGATATTTATATCAATATGATATCTAGATTCTTCTTGCTAATCCTTTCCTTCTATTGGATTGATACAGCAGAGCATTCAAAGACAGCTGTGGAGAAGAAAAGAGGGAGCTCTTCTGGGCTGTTCTCTAACTCTGGGCTATAGGTAGACTCAGGTCCTGCCAAGAAAGCAGCTCTTCTGTGCCTGGTAATCATTATGATATCGATTTGTAGCTGATTCTAGTTCCCGAAGTCCCTGAGTGCCAGTCAGGAAACAAACAGCAGGAATTTAAGCAAAAGGTTGAGGAATCCTGATATATAAGTTTTTAACTCTGCATTCTCCCTTTTTTCAACCACACTACATAAATAGGGCCACATGCTTATAATTGCATCGAAAATATTGAGACCATTCTTGAACCACACTTGGGTATATTCGTTTTCCTCAAAACCACACAACCCAACTCACCTCCCACTAACACTCTAATAGTGTAAGCTAGTGGAAAGAATTAGCTGGTGATTTTTAAGTCTGGTTTGCAGCCAGTGTGAATCTGACCAAAAAATGAGTTCATTAAAATTAATGCAACATTATGGCATTCAGTGGGGAAAAAGAAGAGAATATATTGCTGCCAATATGTCCAATGTATTTTATATGATGGAAATACTATGTTTATGTTGTAGGCATTTTAACATAACTTCCTAATGTGTGTGTGTTGGGTTTCTATGGTATAGAATGTTAGAATATGGAATATGTTAAATGAGTTCCTGATAAATCAATATGAAAGTATAAAATTTGGCTCATAGGTCTCTTTATATAGGGCAGCATAAGAAATCATATTTTACAAAACCAATTTTTAAATTAAAACAATAATAATTTAGGAGCACAAAATCATGGGAAGATTAACCATGCTATGTTGTGTCTCCAAAGTCTTTGTTCTTGATTTCATCTTGTGTTTTTAATATCATCAATTGCAATTCCAATTGTCCATTGGAAACAGCATAAAAGCATAGTAAAAAGACTCACATGGCTATTAAAAAGGATGCTCCCAAAGTATTTTAATAAAGTTGGAAAATGTACATGATTTAATTAGTAGACAAGATTTTGAATACAGCAACATATTAAAAATGGTTACTTCTGGGCTGAGGGAGAAGGTTTGTTAATTTTATTTTCCTTTTCATAAGTTTTTACACATTTCCAAAATTTTTATAGTGAGCAGTTATTAACTTAATATAATGAAAAGAATATCAATTTTAAATGAGCCTATGAATGTGGCATGCACAGCACGACGTCACAACACGTAGTAGGTGTCCGATAAACATCAGATCCTTTACTTACTCAGAAAGCATTAAAGAAATGGGTAATGAGTTATTTTGTTTTCAATAAAATCTTTCTCAAATTGTCTAGAAAGAAATTGTAACCGAGTATCTTATAGCTTTGGCTAACAAAAGCAGCATAAACCTTAGAGACAGAGGTTAGGCCTGGGTAAGAAGAGTCTTTGCAGAAGAAACTTAAAATGACTCATCGATGCACTGGGGTCTAATTAAGCAAGTGAAGCATGAGGGTGATATCATCAAAAATTGTTCTAACGGTAGGGAAGCGATTATGGAAACTATTGCAATGGTCAAGTTCACTCATAATGAACACATGAATAAGAAACTATGCATTAGCCATTGGAAGCTAAGTTTTTTCTGGACCATATTTTTTTCGTAATAACAAGACTTGCCAATGCTTACTCCAATTTGCTTATCGAAGGAAAGGTATAAGGTCAAGGTCTTAAATGACCATAAATGTCCACATAAAATTTTCTGTCAGGCAAATAAATGCCTTGGTCGCGGCCACACGGACAAATTAAAGTGGAAAAATGTACTCAGGCAATAATTCTGGCCTCACCTAGATCACACATTTAAACATAATGCAATTCAAGGAACAGAATAATTGTGTTTGGCTTCAACTTGCACACACATTTCTTCTCACACTTCCCTTTTGGGCTCTCCTCAGTTTTCTCATGGCCCTTCTCACTGAAAAATTAGCTGAATATAATCATCAGAGGTAATATCCTTAGCATAACATCACTATTCATGCATTCATTCATTCACCCATTTGTTTTTTCAATATATATTCATTGCATTTTCTTTCAAAAATATTTATGGAGCAACTACTAAGTACCAGATACTATTGTAAATGCTAGAGGTGTAATAGATAATTAAGCTAGGAGAGTTCTTCCTGAAACTTATATACTAGAAGAGGGAGATACTCAATAAATAACACAACAATAAATAAGCAACAATATTGCACATTTAAACTCAAATTGTAAGAAGCATGTGCAAGAAAAATGCAGAACTGCCCCTGCAGTGCCTCCTGCTCAACTCTGTTGGCTTCAGTTCTGCTGCTGGGTATTTGATTTGTTCATTCGTCCCAGACAAAGCTTCTGAATAATCAGCCATCTTCCCCCAGCTGACCTAGTATCCCCTCAGTGGTCCTTGGTTGTGGACTCTCTATCTCTCTCCCTGTTCAGCATGCAACTCAGGCTTTTGGGGTCTAATCCAGCCCCTGCTGTAGGCTGCTCTCACCCTTGCATGTCGAGCCTCCAACAGGCTGCCGGTTTCAACTAGAAAACTTTTACATACAGGTTCCATCAGGCTAAATATGTGGTCCTAACTAACCAGCCTGGACTGTCAAGTTTAATTTTCTATTTTCTCATATAAAGTGAGAAAATGTCAGGAGAACTTAGTTATGCAATTTGCTATTTGAAAAGCCAAAAGGCTCAATATAATAAAGTTGAAAATTTTCCTAAGCTAAAAAAATTTAAGGAATTCCAAATAAAAGTCAGGGATTCTTGAGCTATGAAAACTGAATCTAAAGTTCATATGGATAAATAAACAAGCAAGATCATCCATAAAAAGGTTACAAAATTGAAGAATGTTGAAAGACCAGCTTTGCGGTAACAATTATTAAACATTTATAATACTTTTGAAAACCATGTGATGCTGATGCATTAATTAACAGATCATTGTAGAAGAGGAAGAAATCTAGAAACACACCCCAATACATATAAAATGTAGTGAATGCTCTAAAGGAAAATTTTATATGGATCAAATATTTAAATATGAAAATGAAAGCCATGAATTCCTAGAAGAAACTAAGACAATATCTTAGAATGGAGGGCTTTTCCAGCGTGACACAAAATCCAGAATCCATACAGGAAAAAATTAAAATATTAAAAACAATATATATCTTAATCTCCATGGCAAAAAAACAATACAAGCGTAGTGAAAAGACAAAAAGACAAATATTAAAATATTTTTAAATCACGTCACCAAAGACTATTAACCTAACAATGAAAAATTTCTCTAACTAAAGAAGAATGACTTGCCAAATTGATAGAAATAATGAGAATAGAATATGGATAGATATGTTCACAGAAAATAAATTACAAATTTTTAATTCTATATATGATGTGAAAACTCACTAAAATAGTCATGTAAATTACAGTAAAATTTCTCCTATTGTTTTCACCTATTTTATTAATGAAAAGCAAAAGATTTAATCAACTACTGTGTTATTCAGATTGTGGAGAATTAGAAACTGTCATCTATTACTACGGGGTGAATAAATTGGTACAATTTCTGTAGAGGCTAATAATTGATATTACACACAATCTTTGACCCTCAATTCCACTTTTCAGAATTTTTCAATTGATACAGTTTTACTAGTGAGAAATGGCCCCTGGATAAGGTTATTCATTTTAGTCTTGTTTTGAAGGAGCGAAATATTAGGAATTCTTCCGTATGCACCAAATGGACTGCATAAAAAGGTACTGCAGAGTTATTCAACGCAGTACAATGATGCCTCAGAGAAGAATGAGGATGTTTATTACGTATTGATAAAGAAAGTTCTCCTAGATGTGTTGTTAAGTGGAAAAGGTGATGAACAGGGCAATATCACATGTATACTGCCATTTGTGTATAAAGAAAGGGATTTATATAAACGTAGTAGTTTGCATTAGCATTACTAATTCCTGAAGTTTTTACAAAAGAAAGTGGCACCATCAGTACCTCCAGAGAGGACAAATTGGTTTTAGATTTTAAATATATGAGTATGGTGCTGATTTTTTTTTTGTATGCTATATGGCAAGGTCACGTTTCATAATTTTTCCATGTGAGTATCCTGTTATTGCAGCACCATTTGTTGAATTTTTGTGTGTTTGTTTTCATTTGCTTGTTTATCTTGTTTTGGAAGAAGTGCGTGGGCCAGGAATCGAACCAGGCCTCCCACACGGCAGGTGAGAATTCTACCACTGAACTACCCTTGCACACCCTACAGTGCTGCTTATTTTAAAAAAAAACATTAGAACTTAAATTATGTTAGTGTTTGTGGAGATGTGCGATGTAGTAGACATAGCTCTGCCCTTAATCTGTGTTTTTTCTTCCTTCAAAAAGTTCATAAAATAGTTCAAAATATGTGAATTGACTATCAGTTCCATTTTTTTTTCATTCAATTGATTTCTCTTCCATGATCAGGGCTGTCAGACCCTTATCAACTCATAAGAATATTGCTGCAAGGTTTTTAAACACTATTCTTTCTGTGTTCATTCAAATAGACCACTTTGGACATGCCACTGGATTATCAGATTACATTGTTATCAAACTATAAATGTTTTCATCTCATATATATGCTATGATATTTTCCATTTCATTGGTTTTTCATTTGCATAAGGTAAAAGCTATACTAGTATTATAAAATAATAAAGATATTGCACCGGTATTCAAGGTCTCCCACAATTTAGGCTCACCTGTTTTCCTGGTGTAATCTTTCACTACTTCCTTGTATAAACTTTAGCCAGTTGGATTACATTACTTTTGTGCTCTGAGTACTTCTTTTATCCCTGGCACTCTGTCCTCAAATGCCCCATTCTAGTTTTCTTACCTATCATTTGAACTGTCCCTCTCGCTGATGATATCTCTCCTTCAAAAAGATCTCTCTTTCCTCTGAATTCTTTTGGAAATTTCCATACCATCATCTATTTTTTAATTAGCTATGATACTGTCAAAATATAATGTAAACATCTTGAAGTCTGAGCCATGTCTTATTTTTAAAATACAACCAGTACCTGGATTTGTTATTTGCACGGTCAAAATAGCTGTAATTGAGTTATATTTTACAGTTTGTACACATTTCAGATACAACTTCTCATTTGGTACCAGATTAACCTCCAGAGCTGGGTGTCACTATCTACACAATTTCACTGATGAGAAAACTGAGTTATGTTTATGACCATATATTGACAAGGTGGCAAGATTTACAGTATAGGGGTTTGGGGGATGAGCAGACTTATGCGTAGAGCCTGTGTCTTCCACATGCTAGTTACATGAGTTTTAGTAATTTATTTAATTTCCTTAAGCTATGTTCCTTATCTCTAAAATGAGAATGGCAATAACATCTTCCTCAGGGTTTCTGGAAAGAGTAAATGAGACAATGAAAATGAAGGATTTGGCACATGACTGATCACACAAACAGTGTCAGCTATTATTGTGATTATTATTATTATTTATTTAAATTGATTTTGTTAAGCAAAGATTTATTTCTCTTCACAATGTGTCATTATGACTCAGCGCCCTTACAGGTGACTTAAAATGCTGGCAGCCGTTGCTTTTGGTGATGGATTGATGGTGAATTCAATAATTGAAATGTATATAGTGCTTTACCAAAGCACTTTTCTCATATATGAACACATTTAATCCAATCAAAGAACCAGTAAAGTAATCAAGGAAAATGGGAGCTGGCATTGAATAACTTTATTATTTATAATTGCTCTAACACCAGTGCTTTATGTCTGTCCTGGTTGCATTGCATAGATAGCATGGATGATACTTAGTTTGATTAGTGCCTATTCTTTTTTTTTTCTAAGGCTTCATCAAAACATTTGTCTGAACTGATATCAGTATGAATTTTTCTCTAGTCTTTATCTTTTGGTCCAGAATTTAATCGTGCTCCTCCACACACAGTTGAATTCTCTGCATTATCAGATATTTTGTCAAAAGCCCCAAACGTGATGAAATAATAGATCATCAATTCCTGTTGTAAAAAGGCTGGATACATGAAGTGGTTTTAATTTAGAAGTTGTTCTCTATTTGTGTGCAGAGAAAGTTCTTTTATCTTTATAGCTACTGAGTTATGGTCAACAGACACACAAATACTGGCAAGAACAATATTAAATGTGAAAGTTTGGAGGCAATAAATTCTTTTATTTCACTAATATTTTCTGTTCATAATTACAAATAATGAAAACAAATTGTGCTATCAAAAACAATGGTTTTGGCAATGATTTAGCTGTAATTTACTATGTAATCAGAGTAATAATGCTTTCCCTTTTCAAAATGATTTCATCTTGATCTGAAAATGAAAATTAGTAATTTCATGTTCACAATAGCTTGTGAACAAGGTGGCTATAAATTCCTTTAAGGGAAGAAATCCTAAAAATAAAATATATTCACTTTTTTAGAATAACACATTAATATTTAATGAGGACAATGAATTTTGCCTCTTCAATCATGGATTAATCAATTGAAACTCTCTCAGATCAGCAAAAAGTAGAAATCTCTAAAGAAGGCATGCAAATTACAATATATCTTTATAAGAGCAACTTTTCTAGACCCAAAGGCAAAGTTCTGAAAATCTCAAGATCATAGAATTTGGTCTTAAGTTGTCTTCAAAGGACAATACATTGTAGGCTTTAGTTAAATCTGAATATATTTGTTCCTTTTACAAATATTTCTTTGATATTTACTCTAGAGAGAATGCTGTCTTAAGAGTGAAGGATACTTTGGTAAACAGAGATAAAGTATAGTTTGGTTGAAAACATCTATACAGATTTAAAAAATCAACATACCATATACCATATCATTTATATTTTATAGCTATGTCTTTCTAGAAATGAGGTAAGATGTATTAAGTGTTTAACACAATTAAGGCACCAAAGTGAATACCTGACCTATATTAAACCCTCTCACAGCCTTTACAAGGTCACTTTATTTAAGATCAGAAAAATGAGGACTGGAGAGCTAGATAACATGACTTAATTTTCTGTTAATCAGAAGAAAAATGTGCAATTTGAATCCAGGCTGGTGTGACTCAACATTGCTGCCATTTCCATATGAAATTATCTAAGTGTGTCCTGTGGTAGCTAGAATTATGTAACCCAACAAAGACATGCTCATAATCTTTACCTGTGTTACAATGGGTGTGCATCCCTTTGTAATTAGGAAGATGGTATTTTTAGTTAAGGTGTAGGCCAACTGAGTGAGGGTGAGTCTTACTTCTTATTACGGAGTCCCTTATAAGAAGAAATTATGGTGATGCAAGGGTAGTTCAATGGTAGAATTCTTGTCTGCCATGCAGGAGACCCGGGTTCAATTCCAGGCCCATGCACTTCTCCAAAAACAAATAAGCAAAATGTGCTGGTTCGAAAAGATGTATGTCCCCTATAAAAGCCATGATTTAATCTAAATCCCATTTCATAAAGGCAGAATAATCCCTATTCAATATGTATGTTTGAAACTGTTATCAGATCATCTCCCTGGAGATGTGATTTAATCAAGAGTGGTTGTTAAGCTGGATTAGGTGATGACATGTCTCCACCCATTTGGGTGAGTCTTGATAAGTTTCTGGAGTCCTATAAAAGAGGAAACATTTTGGAGAATGAAAGAGATTCAGAGAGAGCAGAGCAGAATGACATAGCCATGAGAAGCAGAGTCCACCATCCAGGACCTTTGGAGATGAAGAAGGAAAATGCCTCCTGGGGAGCTTCATGAAACAGGAAGCCAGGAGAAGAAGCTAACAGATGATGCCGTGTTCACCAAGTGCACTTCCAGAAGAGAGAGGAACCCTGACCGTGTTCACCATGTGCCTTTCCAGATGAAAGAAAAATTCTGACTATGTTCACCATGTGCCTTCTCACTTGAGAGAGAAACTCTGAACTTCACCGGCCTTCTTGAACCAAGGTATCTTTACCTGGATGCCTTAGATTGGACATTTCTATAGACTTGTTTTAATTAGGACATTTTCTCTATCCCCAAAACCCTCTTACTCTACTTATAGTACGCTTCACTCCGTTCTAGGGACTCTAGCTTACCTCTTCCTACTTTTTATCCAAAGGAATAGGTCTTGAAGGAGGTCATTTATATTCTTAAAAGACTGTTTGGGAAGAAATAAACACTCTTTTCAGGCTACTTCCTTTTCTGTCCTCTGGAACTAGGATTGCCAAACCACACAGCCAGTTAAATCTGAACTTCAGGTAAACAACAAATTCTTTTCCAGTATAATTATGCCCCATGCTTTGTAGTGGAAAAATTCAAATTTAACTGGTGTCTCATTATCTGGTAACCTAGTCCTATGAAACATATGTAGTAGGTGAAAAACTTAATTGGTTAAGTTGTCAGTGGTGGGTGGTCAGGTCATAGGAGGTTACTCCTTGGTACACAATTGTCCTTACTGAAGTTGCAGCCGAAGCCTATGACTTCTGGAGAACTGGACTGGAGTGAGTGCTCGCTCCCATGTCTCCATCAGGAAGAGGGACCATTCAGAGACCTGAGGGTCCTGCTGGGGCTTTGTCTCTTCTGCAATCCAACTCACGACCTTCCGCCACTCAACCCCAAATCTTGCCAACTCTGTGCTTCTGTTAAAAGCCACTTCTTAGACAAATCTATCTTGAGCATGTGTCAAAAACTTTAATAGCCAAGGAACCAGCAAGAAGACCAAAGTGTGAGATGATTAAACCAAGGTTTGCAGGGAGAGAACTTAAACACCTATGAAACAAACTATTGCGTGAGATCACCAGGCCAGGCCAGACTGCTGGTTTATATTACAGGAAGAAAAACTCTCATATCCTTATCATGACATGGGTTAATCATGGTCATGATAACTTGGAGCCATGGTCTGAGGATGCCAGTGTGGACCATTACTCAGAAATAATAAGCAATGAGCCTATGGCCCTAATCAGAACTAGGGAGCAACAAATATTAAGCAATACATCTGTGGCTGTTGATTAGACAAATTTGAGAAACAAAATTTCCCTCTCGAACAATGTCAGAGAGGGGCTAATTAGTAGAGACTCCAGAAACAATTTCTTTCTTCCTTTTTTTTCACTCTCGAGCAGCTAACAGAAAATTCTCAAACATAATAAAAATTACCGGGTCTCATATTTTTGTGTGATTCTCACATTTGGCAAAAGAGATTAAATTTCCATTTGAGTACAGCAATGAAATTTTAATAGTTCTTTCTCTATGCATCCAGGAATTGTCCTTAGGTTGGATGATGTTGAGGGAATGTGGGGGGGGAGTGGGGTTGAGTAAATGAATTAGACCTTTCTCTGCCTTGTTTGATGTACCCTGTAAGACAGGAACTTTGGTCTTCAGAATGAGGCCATACGGGTGCTCCCTCACTTTTAACCCCCCTTAGGCCCTCTTAAAGACCCTTTAATCACCTGCCTAAATACTGTTCTTGCTGCCAGCTCCAAGCATCAGCTCCCAACCAGTCTTAAAACCCATAGTCCGTTTTTTTTCTAGCAAATTTTACAACCATGCCAATGCTTTCTCCTCTGCATAGTTTCTGCAGCTTTAGGAAAGTTAGCATCATAACTGAGAAAAGCGGTGGGGAGAAATGCTGGAGAAGAGAGCATAAACTAATATCTCTTATAACATAAAAAATAAAACTACTTCATCTCTTCTCTTTGAACATGAATTGCTCTTTATACTCTAGATTTCAGCTCCAAATCATAGAAGTTTCTGCCAACCAAACACGCCAATTAATGATCAGATTTACATGAGACAGTCTTTATGAGAGATGCAAATCCTGTGGATTATATTCTAAGAAAACTCCTTATAAGCAGAGAAGGAAAGGCAAAAAAGCAGTCACTCAATTTTCATCAAGGTGTTGCCTCTTTCTGTTACAGAGAGCCAGGGGAAATAGAAACACATTTTAGCTGTAATCATTTATTTCCCTGGTAATTGCAAAATGTTTTAACCTTCTTTCACATGGCAAGTGTGTAATAAATTATTAATTAAAATTATGCATTAACATGTGCAGGATACTCGGGTTGAAACAGAGATAGTGATACTTAAAATAATTTCTTGGATTGGCAAGAGAATATTTATAAATAGACTGGAAATTAAAAATAAATCCAAATATATTCATGGTGATACATTTATTGATACACACTTTTTATAGTTCTCAGATTTTACTCACAAGAAGAAAGCTTGTTTTAATGCAACTTAAATATGTCATTTATTTTATACTAAATCTTAGAGTAAATGTAATATTATATACTAAAATTTTAGTCCATATTAATTATGGAATTTAGTTTTGCTTCAATCACTTCATGCTGAATGCCTGGTATGCAGAATGCAAGTCTGCGCTTTGGCCTTGGATTCAGGAATAATAAGAATATCAGAATTATTATAGATTTTGAGATGTCTGTATTAATTTGTGACAACACTGAATACCTTTGGTGGCTACCTCTCACACCAGACTTTACTGGAGAAAGAGAACAGATCACCGAGTGTTAGAAAAACTTCAAGTACCACTCTATAGAACAAGAGGCCATAGAACCTATGGATTAAGATTTTGGTTGCTGCTGTCAGATACCTGTGGATTGAAACTCCTGTTCTGTCATTTTTGTGATCTTCTGTATGCTGGTTAACTTTTTTAAGCCTTTGTTTGAATCTGTAAAATGGGAATAACAGTAACATTGTGCATAGAATTGATGCTGTATCATAGAATTACAAGCAGGAATTAAATAAAACAATATGGCAGGTGGTTCTGTAGTAGCCCATATATGGGCAATGACTAAATTTTAAAGAATGATATTATTACAGGTCTAAATTTAACCATTTCTCCTGCTTCTGTGAAAATACTTTATCATCTTCATCTTTTTCTATATCATTAAAAGCTTTCTTATTCCAAGTAGTTTGAAATTGTGCATTCTGAAGCTTTTTTGTTCAAGCATCATTCCAGCTTCCCAGCTGGGAGGATGGGGGAGAACAGTCTTTGATCCAAATAAGCCTCAATTTTCAATCACTTTTATAGACCCTTCAACATGTCCCTTAAAATAACTTTTGTACATGAATTGGTTCATTCCTTTTCTATCATGAACCCATCACCTTAGTCCTTGTCCTGGCTTATCTTATGCCTGTCAACCATCACTGCCTAATAGTGCTTTCTGTGATGATGGAGGCATTCTGGACCATTAACCGCTAACCACATTTGACTATTTAAAGGTAATTGATTTAGGGCAGGCCATGGTGGCTCAGTGGCAGGGTTCTTGTCTGCCAAGCCAGAGACCCAGGTTTGATTCTCGGTGCCTGCCCATGCAGAGAAAAAAAAAGCCAATCATTTAAAATTCAATAAGATTAAAATTTCACTTCCTTAATCATGCTAGCCACATTTCCAGTGTTCAGTAGCCACTTATGTCTATTTGTCTACCATTTTGGCCGGTCCTGTGACAGCTGGTCTTCTTGTCTTCAATTTCTCTACCTTCAAAGCCAGCCCGTAGAATATTCCTGGTTTAATGGTCAAAGTACACAGCGTTGATCACACTGGTCCATACTAAAAACCTCTTTATTTAAAATTATATTTTAAAAATTGTACATATAATGACATGGAAAAAAAAGTTCACATTATATAGTTTATGGAAAATATCAATTTATATAGTGATAAAAGCAGTGTAAAATTGAAAAGTTGTGGGTGCTGCAATGGTGGCTCAGTGGCAGAATTCTCACCTGCCATGCCAGAGACCCGGGTTTGATTCCCGGTGCCTGCCCATGCCAAATAAAAAAGAGAAAAAAAAGGAAAAGTCACATGTCTTTGTGTTGTTTGTATATTTGTATATCTGTTTAAAAATGCTCATAATGTTAAGAATGCTTATTTAAATTTTTAAAAAATAATTTACATTTTTTCTCTGCATTTTATGCCTCTCTGAGTACTTCATATATTTGATTAGACTTTCTATTTTTCCTGCTTTTCATCTTGTCTTCAGGTTATTCTTACCCTGGTATTTCTTAATAAGTTGATGGAATGTCTCTAAATCTCATTGACTCAGATATCTTCTTAAATTTGGGTGCCCAGCAATGAGCATAATCCCACTTCTGTGAGCTTAAAAATATGAAATGGCATGGGTGTTTACTTTCCTCACATTTCCACTTTGAGAGAATACCTATGTTTTTTAACAGACATACTTTATAAGAAGCATTGGGTTGTAGGGGTGCTGAATGGGACATATACAAGTAAAAATAGAGTGACTAAACATTTTTTAAAGGAGGACAATTTTTCATTCTAACTAACGTGCTTTTGTTTTGGTAAGCACTATTGAACTTTTTGTTTTTGTCTTTGTTTTCTCTCTCTCTCTTTTCCTTATTAAAAAAGTTATGCATTTGGAGAACAATCTTGCATAAAATAGAGGACTCCCATACAGCATCCCACCACCACCGTCATGCATGGGTGTGGGACATTTGTTACAATCAATGATATCACATTTTATAACTGTACTATTTGTTAAAGTCCATGGATTAATTTAGGGTTCGCTGTGTAGTGCAGTTCCATGGATTTTAAAAAACGATTTATTCTGTTACCACATATACAATATAATGTTTCCCCTTTTAATCATATTCAGATACATATTTCAATGCAGTTAATTGTGTCCACAAGGCTGTGCTACCATCACCACCATCCATTACTAAAACATTTCCATCATTCCAAATAGGAACTCTGAATATTATTTTTGGGGAGTGGTGTATGGTCTGGAAGCTGAACTTGGGTCTCCTGCATGGAAGGTGAGCCTTATACCACTAAACCTCCTGTGTACCCGGGACCTTGAATATTTTAGGTCTGAATTTACCATTCCCTATCCCTACTCTCTGCCTTGATATTCTATATTCTAGATTATATGAGTTTTCTTATTCAAATTGTCTCAAATCAATGAGATCATACAATATTAGTCCTTTTGTGTCTGGTTTATTTCCGTACACACGATGTTTTCACTGTTCTCCCATGTGCACACATCAGGACTTCATTCCTTTTTACAGATAAATAATATTTCATTATACACCACATTTTATTTATGTATTCATTGGTTGATGTGTTCTTGGGTTGGTTCCATTTTTCAGCATGTGTGACTAACATGGCTATGAACATCGGCGCGCAAATATCTGTTTGAATCCTTGCTGTCTATTATTTTTGGTGCATATACTAAGTAGTGGGATTGCCAGGTCATACGATAGTTCTATGCCTAGGTTTCTGAGTTTCGATATCAATATCTGTTAATATCTGTTAGGCAGTACTGAAAGAAATTTGAACGCTTGCAGGAAATGTTTAAAGAAGGGGAGGATTAGAGGTCATATGGCTGAAATAAAATAAGTAATGTTTATTAATTATGCCTTATGAAGGGCATTTTAATTACTGGGAGTTTAATTTATAAAATAAATAAAAATACTCCTTCTTTCCCAAGCCTATGAATTCTTGAAACTATCATCAGCCACTAGAATGCTCTAGAATGCTTAATAACATATTTGCTTAAATGAATTCTTCGCTTGGGAATCTCAAAAATGTGTTGACTGGACATGAGGTGAAAACAAAGACAATTCATGTAGATATAGCTGCCTCAAAATATTTACATTTAAAGACTTCCTCTGTAAATGCTACATAGGACTGCATTAATTTGAGGAGTAATTCATATTTTACAGCGTTGTGGTAGACATTATACTTGGTTGCCAAACACCCTTTTTTCTTCTTCTTTGTGACACAACCTGATTTTATTTTGATGTCCTCCAATCCCTTCAAAAATCTTAAGGCAGATCGACACAATCCACAGTTCCAAGGGCAAATAATACTTGATGTAAGATCATCTGGTAGCCAGTTCTCCTTGACTGTGTTTTCACAGTGGGCATTTGAACTGGTTCTGACTTACGGTGGCTCATGAGGTTTGAGGGAAGCCCTGCTGGGGTATTTCTGGTAAAGGATTCCTCCCTCTTAAGAAGGAGACTCTAAATCATGCTTGTTTATTTATTTTTTTATAAATTAAGAACACCTGGAACTGCCTGGAAAAATGTCTGGAATTTCTCCAGACACTTACCTGAGAGCAGCTAGGGCAAACTCAAACACTGAGGTTGAAGGACAAAGAAAATACATAGAAAGAATCTGGGACCTGGGAAGAATCACTGAGCTATTTATCACATGTGGCATCACTCTACTTCTAAATTTCATTTTAGTTGAGAAAATAGACTTTCTTAGGGTCTAAAAAAGGTGGGGTTAGGGTTTCAATTATTTGCAAACAAGGACTTCCTAATGGATTCTGATCTCCACTCTCTGAGGTTGCAGTCAACTAAAACTTCTGCCATTTTATTTTTCATGTGACTGTTGCTACATCATATTTCTTCGATTATGTGCTGGCAACATGAGTTATTTGACAACAAGCATATGAAGCACATAATTTAAATATATCCCAACCAAATCTGAACAGAAATGCAGTGTTTAGTGGTAGTAAGATGGTACATTGATAGAAAGAAGTAAGTGTTCCAAACCTAATGTAACTACTTATAGCTGAGTGTCATTGATCTAGACTTCTCTTGTGGGAACTTGGATTTCTTTATGTGCAAAATGGAAGTACAATAATAATACCCACCCACTCCATAAGCCTTTTGAAAGGGTGAAAATATAATTTATATTTTAAGCAGTTGAGCACAATGCCTGACATGAATTTTTTTAATACACATATTCGAGATCTCTTTTCCTTTTTTGGTTTGAGCCTAGGATACTGAAATATTTTTCAGAAAAATGATTCTTTCCCTTAATATATTTAATCATTTACTCCATTTTGTTTGGTTTAATTTATGTTAGCTCACCTTCTGTGATTTAAAATAATGTCTTAAAATTTTGAATAGAATAGGTTAGGAAGAGATTGGTAACAAACATATGAAGACTTCTTATTACAACTTATCACTCAATTGTCATTCTAATATTTTGCCTTCCAACTAATATTTTCCCATTTTCTTCCAAGGATATCAAAGAATTTACTCTGGGAAAATAAGACTTTGTTGAATCAACAATGTTTGTCTATAAAATTCACCTAATTTGCCAGTCTAGCAACTCTAACAAAAAAGAAGTTATTCTTTGTGAGTCCATGCTGGCTCCTAATGATCATTGCCTCCCTTTCCAAATGCTCTCAAAGCATCTGTTTAATAACATCGAGACTTTCATTGAGGCCTTTCACATCATGTCAAGGGGTTTGGGTTTTATCCCACGTACAAGTGGAGTCTGTATTTTTATAGTTATTTTTATGTGTCTATTTGTCTCATTAAAATGTTTAAGTTTCTTGTAGTTAGGGATTATGCTTATTTTTGCATCATTATAAGTCTCAATGTCCAACTCATGGTTAGTGCTCCAAGCATATTAGGAAACTGAATGAATAAATTAATGTGAGAATAATTGAAATGTTTTGAGTAGGCAAGTCAAGCATAGTTTAATTAAGTATTTATTTTTAAAATACTATTTTTAATAAGGGCTGAGGTGGGATGGAGATGTGGAGAGGTTAGATTATATCAGAGATACCTGTTAGGAGTTCATTAAAATATGTAGGCAAGAACAGATGGGGCCTGAACTAAATGATGGTGGGTCTGTAAATCTTATCTATGGGTAGGTAAGAAGGTAGATAGATAGAAAACTGTGTATGTGAGTTGGGGGCAGAGGGGGTTGAATCTGTATAATTTTACATGATTGATTGAATCCAAAAAATGGAGACACCCATAATCTCATCCAAGTTTTGGACCTAGGCAACCCTATTTTTAGCGTAGATGAAATAAGTCTCCTAAATCAATAATGGCATAACTGCAATAAAAGGTTATTTCTTGCCTATATAAAGGATAGTGTAGGGCAATTCTCTACTATGCCATCATTCAAGGTCCTCTGCTGACAGAGATTTTACTGAGTTTCAGCTTATAACATCCAAGTTTGTCTTGAAGGTTGTCTCTATCCCTCCTAGCTAAACGAAATTTAGAATAGAGATGCATGTTTGGTGTATCCTTTGGACCATATGTGGAAGTAAAGTGTGACTTCTTCTCCAACTCCTTCAGTTGAAATGTAGTTAAGTGTCCACACCTGGCAGCAAGGTAGTCTGGAACATTTATTTGTACTGTGTGCCAAGAATGAGGAGAAGAATATATGAATATGAATATAAGTCAGCATCCGTCATTAACTTGACCATATGAATGGGGAGAGAATACACCAAAATGGGTGGAAGGAAAGGTGTTATCAGAATATGGGTTTATTGGGGGGGAGTATAAACTTGAGGTACCAATTAAACAGCTATATACATACATCCATTAAGGAGAAAGAAATACAATGCTTGAGTTCAAATGGGGGATTTGTTTGGAGTTGTACATATAGAAGTCATTGGCTTATTAGTGATTTACATGCAATTAAAGGAACTCTTATATTAGACCAAGTGAGAGAAGAAAAATAGAGAAATGAAGAAAAGAAAACCAAAAGATAAACCCTAGAGTGAAAAATATATGAAATCCATGTAGTCAGAGAGAATTCTGAAAAAGGAAGGACAGTCACAGAAAAAAAAAAGATATTATGGAAACCGTAAGACACAGATGATAGATGATGGTGTCAAAGTTTTTGTTTTTAATTAAATAACACCGAAAGTTTAGTCAGATTAGGGCTCAAATGTATCTTTGCTTCTGATAATAAGGAGAAATGTGTATCTTAACAAATTAGCTTCAATGGGTTATAAAGGAAAAGTGTCAGATTAAAAGCTTGATTCTTAGAAGAAGAAAGAGTGTAGCCAGAAGGATGAGGGAAGAGAAAATACTTGTTTTTGCCATTCTTGTTAAAATCAAATTGTCTTGAAGAACTTAATACCTTGAAAGAAAGAAATCATTAGGGGCAGAGGCATAACGGACACAGGTCCAAGTGCATGGGATCTGATGAATAAGTAGAAGGATTTTCCTTGTACAAGAAAAGGGGCCTCCCCTCTTCCAACTATCAGGAAAGATGGGACTCATCATCTCTGGGCTCTGAACTGTCACTTGTTGAATTTTTCAATTTGGATTTGTTTGACATAGCTTGAATTATATATAGAAATTCATTAGAACAGGATTTAACAGTTGTAACAGTTACCTATTCCTGTTTACTAAACCATCCCAAATTCTGTGGTTCAAAAGAACACCCATTTTATAAGCTTGTGCCTTAGAAGTTGAGCAATTTGGGTTGAGGTTTAGCGTGGTGATCAGCTGCTGCTTCTAACTGGGGTTTCCATATCTGGAGTCAACCTGTGGCTCAACTAGAGGTAGATAGTCTAAGATGGCTTCTTCCACATGTCTGGCAGCTGGTGCTTATTATAGATTGTCTGGGCTGAGGGTCTCAGCCAAGAAAGATTATCTCTGATCCATGTGACCTCTGCTTTGCCAGTAATATAGACTGGGGTTCTTCACATGATAGCATTGGGAGAGCTTTCCAAGAAGGCAAGAGCAGCAGCTGCGTGACCTATTGAAGTTTAGCCTTGGAAGCCATACAGTGTCAAAGCATGTACCATGGCCACCCCAGATACAAGGATTGGAGAAAATAACTCTTCCTCTTGATAGGAGGAGTATCAAATTGACAATGAAAGGAGCATGCATGCAGGAATACTAGAATAACCCTGAAATTAAAAGATAACTGTAGCTTTAAAACACAAGACTATATTCTGTGAAACCAAAAAGTGAAGAGAGACAATGCAGGGCTGGTAAGGCAGTTGCGAAAGTCATTAGGGACTTGGGTCTTGCTATGTGTCTGCTCACCATCTAAAGATCGTGGCTTTCGTGTCCAAGGTCATCTCACATTTGAAGATGCCTGCTGGAACTCCAGCTGTTAAGTCTGTACCAAGTAAGAGAAAGTGAGGAGAAGAAAAAATAAGGCAGCTTGTTTCAGATGAGTAAGGTCTTTTCAAGGAGACCACTTAGAAATTCCACACAGCCTTTCTTATTGCATCTTACTGGCCAGAAATTAGTTGCATGAGCTTCACTTTGTACAAGGGAAGATGGCCAATATCGTTCTTTTAGCTAAGGATATTGAATCTTTTTATACAATTAGGGTTTTGTACTAAGGATGTATGGGAAAATAAGAACATATATGCAAACTTTATCCTCTGCACAGTCCTTAACCTATCATTACTTATTTTGTTATAACTTTTTATTGAAAAATAAGTGATTGCACATTTCTGATATTTAACACAAATGGTATTTTTTATTCATTTATTCCTTCATCCATTTACTTACTCATTAAGTCTTTTGCCAATTTATTCAATGAGTTGTCATGTTTTGAAAGCTTGTATGCTAGTAATAAGCTGAGAACTAAAGAAAGTGCCAAAATAAATTAAGGGCATGAGAAATACTTCAGTGAACATTATATAGAGTTATAGTTATAAAACATATACATCAATTAGTGATACATACATAGATTAAGTTAGAGGAATGTTATTAATGTAGGTTTGAGTACTCTATTTTTCTTAATATTTTTTATTTTTTTTAACAAAGTATACATTTATAATGCTTACATTGGATCTAGGTTGTTGAATTTTTCAGCCACACCATACAGAGGCTGCTCTTATATTTATCCTTTTCATTCAAATCCAATTATACTCACAGTAGTAAAGAATGGAAAAGTAGCTAACTGTTGGGAGTGAAACTTAGAATTTCCCACTTTTTATAGTTACCCAGAATAAGCAATATAATGAGTTTGATTCCCTCCACCACAGGGTGCATGGACTTCAACTTGGGGAAAAAGAAGAAATTTTAGAGCCATAATATGTTAGATATCTTCATGATCACGAAGTCTAGTCATATTTCTAGTCTGGGGTCTGCAGAGAATAATCAGAACACTTTTGCTCTGATTCTTGACTTCACATGAAAAATATGCAGGGAGCCTGGCATCCTAGGCACAGAGGGTCTTTGGAAATGGTACTTTCTAGAATCTGCTAGAAATTGGTTTGAGAAAAGATTTTCCCTGCCAGAATCTGATTGAGAAGAAAATTGAGCTCTTAAAGGATCCGGTCTCAATACCACTTTCTTAAACTAAAATGACGATAAACCAGCATGGGGTGTGTCATGGTCAGGGACATGTTGTCAACTTGGCCAAGTGGTGGTACCTGTTTATCTGGTTGGGCAAGTGCTGGCCTGTCTGTTGCAATGAGGACATTTCATAGAATTAGATCATGATCACGTCAGCTGCATCCACAGCTGATTCCATTTGTAATCAGCCAAAGGGGAGTGTCTTCTACAATGAGTGATGCTCATTCTAATCACGGGAAGCCTTTTAGGGAGGATTCAGAGGAGACAGGTCACATTCCTACTTCGGCCGGTAAGCCTCTCCTGTGGAGTTCGTCCAGACCCTCCATTGGAGTCGTCAGCTTCACAGCATGCCCTTTGGATTTTGGACTCTGTGTTCCCACGGCCACGTGACACACTTTTATAATAAATTTTATATTTGCAAGTGTTCCCTGTGGATTCTGTTTCTCTAGAGAACCCTAACTAATACAGGGTGCAATAAACTTACATAATCTCTGCTCCTAGATGTCTACCTTCCCCATATCCACTGACTTACACTTTTTCTCTACACATATTAAACAACCCCAAATCATATGGACTCAGAATAATCCAACTCCTCACCAGGCGGGGATCTTTTTTATAATGCTCCTAAAGTGGACAACCATTCAGACTGAACAATGCCCAATCCCGGTCTCATGTTTTCCTGCACACCCTCAGAAACACCATGTAAATGGGATGTACCTCTCAGGCAGAAAAAAAAGAGCCGACTTCCCAATAATTGTTTTAAAACAAACAAAAAAAGAACAAAATATTGCTAAGGATTAACTTTCCACCTGAGAGTTAAAATTGCTAAAGGAAGAGGAGCTAGAGTTCCAGTCTCCCATTGACCTTTTGATTTCAGGATAGGTGGAATTTGAACATCTTATCATTAAATCAAACCCACAGTTTCAATTTTACCATATCAAAGAACACATTAGTTTGCAGCTCCAGACTAGAATTTATTGACAGGTAAGCCAATGGAAATATGCGTCCTAGGCAAATCTCAATGAGTTCCACCTTGTTCTGATGCCAATAGTGATGACAGTACAATATTTATTTCAATTATGTTCAAGCAAGACAAAGCCGGTCACTCAATACTTACGTAACATAGCTTTTAGAACTCACAAGAATATTAATTTTTTATATTAATGAGAATGAAAATTTTTATTAATGTATACAGTATCAATGTTTTAAATAATTGTTAATTATTAAATTCTTTTTTTTACAATAAAACAAATAACCTGTGAACAAACTGAGACATCTTTAGCTTAATATGTATTCATCAGTGATGAGTGATCAGAATAAGAAAACATAAAGCAGGCCAATAAAATTATGCATACGGTCTGACCATATGCTTGGATATTTTATTTCTAATCTGTTGATTTATAGTCATAGTTAAAATATAAAAAGCATAAAATATTTACTTATAGATAAAGTTATATTTTTATAGGATGGAAATGAAAATAATGGAATAAGAATAATTTTCAGTGTCTACCAAAATATCTTCTATAATGATTTTTGAACACATAATGGAATATCTAAGGCAAAATTTAGAACATGAAGGATAATATTTTTAGCTCTGTGTTTACTTGAATGGAAGAAAAAGGAGCAACTTAGTCATAATAGGAAATTGATAGGAGCATATTTCACTTACTAGCAGCTAATATTTTAAAAGAACTAAATCATCTTTGTTTTAAAATGACCGTGAAAACCAGGATAATTTGAAAGGAAGATAATCTTTCTTGGTTAATAATTATCAATGCATCAAGATATTTACTACATAAATAAATAGAATTCATATGTATCTATCTATCTGTCTGATCTCCTAACATGTTTTTTTTTTTTGGCATAGGCAGGCTCCAGGAATCGAACCTGGGTCTCCGGCATGGCAGGTGAGAATTCTGCCACTGAGTCACCATTGCACTGCCCTTTCCTAGCTTTTTTATTTTCATATTTCTCCCTTTTATCCAATTCCCATAAAATCCATTTTTCTTAATGCTGTTGTTTTCCCTGCACCCTCTCTAGAGAAGGAGCTTTTTGAGTGGTCAGTGCTTTTGCAGACTTTATAGAATCAGAAAATCTATACCAAGGATGACTCCACATTCATAATTTAGCTCTTTAAAATATGACACTTTGTATAGAAATCAAGTACCCAAGCTGACAATCAGAGAACTATCAAATGATAAAAGGCCCTAAAGAGAAGTAGTAAGGAAGGATGTATAACCCACACTGAATATGAGACAGGCTGGCAAAAATGCAGTAGGATGGTGAAAGTATAAAGGAATGTGAACCATTCTGAGGCAAGCCATTTCAAGGCAAGACATTGTGAGAGAAAAACAAAACAAAAGAAAAGAAAAAAAGGAATAAATATTTGGGGGGCTTTTAAATTTTATCCAAAATAAGAAGGGAGGAATAGGTGTATTTCTTACAGCTAATGACTGAGTGTTGATTAGTGACAAAGAAAAAGCAAAGCTGCCCAACTCTACTGTACTTGTCTTCTCAGTCATTCTGAGTGATCTATGAACTAAAAAGTATAATGTGGTTGAAAAAATTGTAATAGTTTTTCTGCATAAGCTCAAGTATTTGAGCTCAAATGAAATAGATCCCCAAACAATAAAAAAAACCGCCAATGAGATAGAACATTGGAACTGGGATTTTAAAGAGCAGTAAAGGAACTAAAATATTAGAGCTGTTTTCAAACTACTGCTACTACTAATAACATAAAATAAGAGAAGGGAAGAGAAATAGGATTCTTGATAATGATTGATTAGGTAAGTGAATACTGATCTCCGACCAAATCCTGAACAAATTTTTAAAGGATGGCTTATGAAAAATAACAAGTATTCAAAACCAGCAACCAGCATGGGGTCACTGAGAATGAGATAGAGGGAAAAAGCAAAAATCATGACCTTCTTTTAGGGCAGGCAATGAATGTGCTTTGATTGCACGGACCTGGCAAAAATAAAGATTTTTCCCTCCTTAATTTCTGCAATTGGCAGTCTGGCAACACTAAAGATAAAGATCAGGATAAACCTATGAATATAGTGTATCTAAATTTCAGATAAGTGCTTTTCATAAATTTGAATGATGTCTTAAGATAAAGAATGAAACAGAGTTGAAGTATGATGTGGGTAGCATGTCAGTAAAGTTAACCCATAATAAAAAGGGACTTCGATGAAGCTGTGAGTAAACAAGCCAGACTATGGGAACGGGAAGCAACGATACAGAGTCTAGAGAAGCAGAAAGGCCAATGTATTTGCAGCCACAGCTGGGAGTCAGCCAGTGGTTGCCACTAGTGAGTGGGTTTTCAGACACGAAGCTGGTGGAGAGTGGATATGGGATAGATATAGATTAAGGTTCGTCTAAGGTTGCCTTGCCAATGCCAGATCCCATGATTGAGGTCTTTTCTAGCTAGTCTGAAGTGTTTATGCTGAGGTCAGGGACAGTCTTAAAGATGTGGGTTTCCATGGACACCCGACTTCAAAGGAAAACCTAGGCAGTCAGGTGACAAGGCATAGCGTCCGAAGGCCTGGGCAACCTGTCGTGAGATAAGACACTGTTAGTTCATCACTGAGGCTTCCAGAACCCAGTGCCAGTTATTATAAATGGCAGTAGATATTTGGGATTCAAAAGCCCGGAAGTATCATTCAATTTACATGGCAATGTAGCTACTTACACGGAAACATGCGTATCTGCTTTGGAAAGGGATATTGGCAAGAACCAAGAGACTTTGCTATATTTAAATAATAGCAGTTGAAAATCAGAAACAGCAGCCACAGCAGTAGCATGAGCAGTTACGCTACTAACCCTAGGCTTCCACTCAAGACTTTGTACTTGAAGAAGCGTGTTTGGAATAGTAATCAAACTAACTACTAAAGGGATGATTCTGACCAGAAACCGAGCCCTTCCGACTCTACCAACATGAAGATGGAATGTAATAGAATTTATTAATTTGGCACTATCCAGAAGCCCATTCCTCAACCTTGTGTATCAAAAAGGACACAAAGGGAGGTGATCTGACAAATCAGCTAAAATTGGGTTTACACTCTCATTCACTTTTGTGGATTCACTTCATTTGACATTAAGCTCCATGCAAAGACACTAGGAAGAGAATATGGATATGCACATTGTCTGTACTGTTTTGTTTCAACTAGGGATATTCCTGAGGCTACAAGTGAGGAGCACCTGTGATTCTAAATGTAATGGACCTGGGAAGGCTCAGGCAGCTGCAGAAATGAGGGATTCCAATTCTACCACTTAAAAACTATGTGGCTTCGGGCAAGTTGCAATCTTTTTCAGTTGCACATCCTTATATGCAAAAGGGAATAACAGGGAGGAGGCCTGGAGGCACAAATAAAATCAAAAGGAAAGATGTACAATAAAGACTGAGATGGTATAATCTAGGAATGCCTAGCATGTATAATGATAGTGCCTAAATGTACAAATTTAAAAATGCTTTGCATGAGGAAGAACAAAGGAATGTCAATAACGCAGGGTGTTGAAAATAGATGGTAATTAATATTTTTAAATTTCAACTTACGTGTGAGATTAGAGCGAAAAATATTTACTTGGTACAAAATTTATATTTTGACTAGTTCATTTCCTAATATAACTTATGTGGGCAGCTTAATTGAACACCATGTTCATGGAACCTTAAGTAGGGCATGAGATTTTGTAGGTTTGTCCAGAGTGATGCCTTGATAAATCCCAGAAGGATTTGAACAGTGAATAAAAAGTATTTGCAAAGTTCCCTTGTGGGAATGGTGGAAAGGGGGAAAATTCAACTTCCCCAAGTGCAGAATTCTTGATATTCTCACAAGCAGTGAGGACAACCAAAGCAATAGGCTGAGCCCCCAATACTGGGGTTTGTTCATATGAAATTTATCCCCACAAAGAAAAGGCTAAGCCTACTTAAAATTAGGCCTAAGAGTCACCCCCAAGAGAACCACTTTTGTTGCTCAGATGTGGCCTCTCTCTTTCACCCAACAAAACAAGCAAACTCACTGCCCTCCCCCTCTCTACATGGGATGTGACTCCCAGGGGTGTAAACCTTCCTGGCAACGTGGGACAGAAATCCTAGAATGAGCTGGGACTCAGTACCAAGGGATTGAGAAAACCTTCTCAACTGAAAGGGGGAATAGAGAAATGAGACAAAATAAAGTGTCAATGGCTGAGAGATTCCAAACAGAGTTGAGAGATTATTCTAGAGGTTATTCTTATGCATTAAATAGATATAGTCTTTTTAGTTAAGGTGTAACAGACAGGCTGGAGGGAACTGCCTGAAAATGTAGAGCTGTGTTCCAGTAGGCATGTTTCTTGAAGATGATTGTATAATGATATAGCTTTCAAAATGTGACAGTGTGATTGTGAAAAAAAGAGGGGGGACTAACAGTACTTAGTTTATTCTAATGATAAAGTAAGGTCATGTATGTAAAAGTAGTTAGCATAGAGCTATCATCATTCCTTCTGAGTATATTATTTCAATGTTACACCATGCCTAGCATGTGATTGAAAGCAAATCAACAATTCCAAGGAACTCTCTTTTCAAAATTTCTGAACAAGTCCTTGCATGGAATTAGGAAATGTCTGTTGAAATTTGTAGATGAGATGAAGTTGGCGAAATCACCAGGCTCTGGAGAGATTGCACTGTGTGGCAGTAAGAATATTATCCTTGAAGTCAAAACAAAGAAATGAAAAATCGGTGCTATTATTTGGCTACACTATAAACTAACTCTGTGCCCTTGGCATTTTGCTAAAATTCTTGGCCTTTGAGATTTTACCTTTTTTGGTGGTGAATTATTCATGGATTGATAACTTAAACTGTATAATTTTAAATGCATTTTCCAAACCTATTTTATTATTCTAATTTTGCACACATTTCCTGGTTTTGATAAAAACTGAACATTACCAAAGCCAATGAATTATAGTCATTTTAAAAGGAAGGGACTTTTCTTTACAGCAATAGAGCTCAGCTCTTGCACTTATTTTACATATATGAAACAACATTATTAGTGGTGTAGAAGTTTATGGATGTTTATCTGACAATTGTTGAAAATTTGACCTGAGAGATCTAACCTTCCCATCACCTTGGTTTGCCTTCTTTTTTCCTTTAGAGATATTAAAAAGCTTTATGAAACAGTCAAATGTGAATCTATTTATATATGTTGATATAAAAGAAAATTTCAGAGAGAATAAGAGAACCAGTGTAAACGTTCTAGTAAAAAGAAACTGAAAATCTAATGCTGATTTATATCAACCATGATAAATTAAAACCTTTTATGTTCCATTTTCTATGACATTGAGTAGTTATTTTGAAGATTTTTGTCTACGTTGTGTCAGTCAGCATGATGATATCTTACCTTGAAAATCTGATGTCATGTCCTCCATTTATAGGCAAAAATTATTTCTGGCAGCAGCAGAAAGAGTCCACGTTTACATATGGTTAAATGTACTGTATCAAAGTCATTGGAAATAGAGGGAAAATTCTTATAGTTCAGAAGCACACTTTTTTCTTAATCAAAGAAAAGTAAAATGTTTATAGGAAAATGCTTCACTTGCAAGCAGGTTTCATTAAGCACATATATTGACTATTAAATAATAATGATAATAAGGCAGCAACATTAAAAGTGCATTAAGGACATGGTTTGAACTGACAAAGCTAGGAAATTTTAAGCTGACATAGAAATCGATCATTTATAGCAGTTCCTAACCACGGAGAACTCCCTTTGAAATCACAGTGACATTTTCTGCTTGAGGCACTCACTGTAGAATCGAGACATTCAACAAGTCTGGGCAGTGCATAGAAACTACAAAGAAGGCAGGTGTTTTATGTGTCTGGCCACAGTGGATTAGCTGAGAGATGATGTTTCATTATGAATTCAGAATTCCTCAAACATTGCCACTCTCACATGGCATTGTTGAAATTTGTATTAGAGAGGAATATCTATTTAAAAGTAGTCTTTGCAAACTGCCTGTCTTCACTCTGTCTTCCGGTCTGTCCCAATAGCCTCATAGCTTATCACTTCCCTCTCCCAACCACTTTATGTATTCCCAAAAATACAGACTCAAGGGTACTGTTTCTCTTCATGAAAGGCTGAACATCAGATCACAATAGTAGTAATGATAAGTGTTAGTGATTGTTTTCAATGAAAGAAATCTACAATTAAATAGTTATTCATTTTGATAGGCACAATTTTTATACGATTAATAGCTAGCTTGTATTGAGTGATTGTTTTCTGCAAAGCGCTATAATGAGTGACTTACATTCTTTCACTCATTATATGAGGGACCTCATGTCAACTTTATATCATTACAACTCACCAAGAAACTTAGAATACTACATTAATATTACTTTTTCAAAAGCATGTCTGGTTAATTAATCAGGTGTTTGGAAGGTACTTCTTAGAGCTTCAAACTTTTTTGAGATATACTGTACATTTGTTTACAATCTAACTGGTAAGATAAGAAAAATGGATGAGATAATTAAAAAATATCTTATCAAAATGTAGTTGATGGTGTCTCTTTACTAAATGAAAAGAAGTGTTTAAGTGTAGGTCTAAGGTCATGGGGATACAAATCTGAGATGTGACTGGTAGCCTGAAAATATTCATTCTTACCTATTCATACCTACTCATGTATGAAATGAGCAATTTGGTTGAGAGAAAGTTGATGTACCCTTTTTGCAGCCAAAGACATGGGTTAAAAAAAAATAATGTTAGAAATACCAGTGCAATAATCATGTCTTCAACCTCATAGTCAAAACTTTGGAGAAGAATGAAGCCATGGAAGCTGAGCATTTTATTCATATTCAAGACTCCCAATTTTCTAGCACTGTGGTTTAGATGACAAAACAATGGTCTTTTGGCAAGAGATGGCTGGAACTTAGGAAGCTTGAGGAAAACAGATTTGTGTGCAGACATGTCAATGTGGCCAAAAGGATTAAATTGGCTTATATGTGGAAAGAAGAGAAATACTTATGAAATTTGATGCTCTCTCAATAGATGTTACACATGCAAATGTGCACACAGGTGTGCACATGCGTGCCCAGAGAAAGGTCACACTGGAGGAGTTACCTGTAATTCTTAGAAATAAATAATAGGTAAGAATAACTCAAGATATACTCATGACTTACGATATCTATATAGCATCCAGAAATTTAGTAATGTACAATATAAGCTCAACATTGTAGCATAGCATGTCTTCATAGGTATTAAAACTTGGCAGAGCAGAACAATGTGAAAAAAAAAGCAATAGAAGCCTGTAACTTATCCAAAAGAAAGACATGAGAGAAGAGAAGCATATTATGAAAATGCAAAATTTTATGCCTGTTTTTACATACATGATCTATAAAGTGAAGTAGAGAGTCTATGAGTAGAGGTAAATAATATGAAAAATAAACAGAAATAATCATTGTAGCTTAATCTTCTGCCAAAATCTAGCTCTTAGGGGGCACAATATAAATTCAAAATAAACGTGTGTTGAAAGAAGGCCTGTTTTAAGGAAATGAAGATTATGGATAAACTCATAAGAGATTTACAAATTAACTCAGAAACATATGTATGGAAATAATGGAAGACTGTAAATCTGTGTGCACCTGTTAGCAATCTAATTCTGCTAAAAGGCACCTAATAAATTTGTTATTTACCTTGTTGGCAATTTCATCTTACATGAGGAAGCAATTGGACAAGTGCTGGATTTTATTCAGATGGGAGGAAAGAATTGGCTTGGGATGTGAGAGTGAAGGAAGCCTTCCAATTAAAGTGGCTGTGCCTATTTAGAATTTGGAATGGTGAAGGATAGAATTGCTCGGCAGATACAAACACATACTCTTGACTTTAGGAAACCTCTAAAAAGTAAATGCAACTCCATGGTCTCACATGTAACTCTAAAGTGTACGTGTATCAAGTGTGTTGAAATGCTCTGCAATAAAATTCATTTCTGCCTAACAGCAATGTGGAAGACAAGCAGGAGAAAGCAAATGGATCCTGTAGGAGTTTGGGAAAATCTGTGATAGCTTGTATGTAAAAGCATTTTCCAAAGATGAAAGGAGGGACACGAAAACAGGGGCAAATGCAAAAGGAAAGCAAGACATTTTAAAAACAGAATTAAGGAGGTTAATGCCAGAAATAAGGAGAGCTGATGAGAAACAGGTTAAAATCTGTTTTTTTGACAATAGAACAAGTGAAGGAGATTCTTAGAGAGAATGGTAAAATATTAATGGGTGATGGAATGAAACATTCAGTACCCAAACACTTCTGCCTAAGTCAATAAGAGGATTTTCCTTTACTCAATAATTCTCTCCTAGGAATTTTGCTCACACATCAATTAGGATACAAGTTAGGTATTATCTTAGATGGGTACTAGTTTAATTTTCTAGCTGCAAAAACAAATACAATGGAAATGTATTAGCTCATGGATTGAGGCTGGGGAAGGCTAGAGGTTTCAGCAAAGTAATGTTTTCTTCTCAATGACTGTGGCATTCTGGTGCTCGTGGCTAGAGATCCTTGGTCTGTGACTTTTCTATTATATGGCAGTGCACATGGCAGCTTCTCTCGGCTTCTCTCTGTGTCTGACTTTCATTTTGCCTACAAAGTACTCCAGTAACACAGATTCAAGCCTATCTTAATTCAGGGGGCCACGGCTCATTTACAATGGGCCCATAACACCAAAAATACAGACCCAGACTGAGATCAGGTCCAAACTGGGGCACACAATTCAACCCACCATAGAAATCCCAGAAGCACACTGAGATGGGGATTAACATAAAAATGATTTGTTAAAAAATGTTCCCAGAGAGGAGGGAGGTAAAAAAGTGGGATAGGAATAGAAAAGGGAGGGAAGGCAAGTAAGAATGCAATGTTAAGCAATATTCTTTATCAGATAACTTGGGCTAGATTCCAGAGAGTTGTTCTGTTCAGGAACAAGGAAGTGGGGATTTTTATACCTTTGCACCCATCATCCTTTGGTTAAAAGTTGCCCCCATGGAGACAAAATTCCCAAATCTGGAGCCAGAATCTGTGTCAAGACTCTAATAAAGAGACTATAGGGCCTGGGTTGTGGGAGTGAAGAAACTCCAGAGACTACAGGCAGACCACTGAAGCTATCTTTTACAAAGTGGTGCTGAAAAAAGAAACAGCACATCATTTAAATGTTCTTAAGTTTCCACAATAGAAAGAATTGCATTATAGTACACTTAAAACTAATGTAATCGTATCCATGGAACTCCTGTATGTAATTTTGAGAAATTTGGAAAACACAGAAGGTTTTCAAATTCCAGTGATGGGCACATGTCCTATTTCTAAAAAAAAAAAAGAAGTGATACATTCTGGTAAGCTTGGTGTTTTGGTTTGCTAGCTGCTGGAATGCAATATACCTGAAATGGAATTGGAATGACTTTTAAAAAGGGGAATTTAATAAGTTACAAGTTTACAGTTCTAAGCCTATAAAAATGTCCAAACTAAGGCATCCAGGGAAAGGTACCTTAATTCAAGGAAGGCTAATGGGTCAGGAACAACTCTGTCAACTGGGTAGCCACATGACTGGCATCTGCTGGTCCCTTGCTCCTGGGTTCCACTGCTTTCAGCTTCTGTTCCTGTGGGGATTCCTCTCTTGACTTCTCTAGGGCTGGCTTTCATCTCTTGGCTTCTTTTGGCTCTATCCAAGTTCTGGTTTGCTTAACATCTCATAGTGACATCTGCTAGGCTCCAAGAGTCTCCAAACATCCATGTCTCTGTTCTTCAAATGATCTTCAAGTGTTGGCATCTGTTTCAGCTTTGCTCTGAAATTTCTGTCAGCTTTCTCTCTGTTGCTCTGAGGTTTCTATCATTTCTGAGGTTTCTCAAAAAATGTTCCCCCTTTTAAAGACTCTAGTAATTTAATCAAAACCCATCTAGAATGGGCGGGGTCACACCTCCATCTAATCAGAAGAGTGCACCCACAATTGGGTATGTCACATCTTTGTGGGATAATCTAATCAAAATTTTCTTCCCTGCAATCTTGAATCAGGATTAAGAAAAGGTTGCCTCCACAAGACTGAATCAGGTTTAAAACGTGGCTTTTCTGGTGTGCATAATATCTTCAAACGGCACACTTGGCATATTACTTAAGATGAGTTAGAAATGAAATCAGTGATCACTGTTAGTCTAAATGAATTCACAAACAAATGATGTGAAACAATTTCTTTTTAAATACATATGTAGACTATACTTCAGGGAAATATTTAGAGGGCTGCCTGATTGAGCAACTTAAGGGGTATCATTCAAAGAGTATTCTCTGGTGCTGTGTAGTGTACAATCTGTGTGGTCATTTACAGTGGTCCTATATATGGAGTTGTGTGTAATAATCTAGCTTAACTTCAGGGGTATATTTGATAATGCTTCTCCTTAATATTCTTATGAAAGCAAAAAACAGCAGGATTCAGAGATAATTACACTATGTTCATTGACAGAGTTATGCAAAATCAGAAAGTGATCCCTAATATTATGCAGAAGGGTCAATTTTGGGATTTCTCCAAAATATTGATTATTTACATAAAGGCATTTTTTATGAAATTTTCTTATTCATTTAGCTCTGTACTAAATAACAATTTCTGCCTATCTATTGCATGTGATAGGCTATTATTATTGATACTGAGAAACAAAGGTGAGAAGGGCATGGCCCTTTCCCAGAGAAGTTTGAAGTCGGTTAGGGAATCTGTATCAATAATAAAAATAATAGCAGCTCAAATTTATAAGTTCCTATAAATAAAACATCATATAAATAGACTTTGCAATTATTAATGCTTGCTAGACGGAGTTTATAATCCCCCCCATCTTTACTTTCCAAAGAGAAGCAATGCTGAATTTGATTGCCAAATCCAAAGACGACTATTGGGATGGGCCAGATTTCTAGGGGACTAAGCATTCACAAGAGGACAATTAATAAGTAGATAAGTCATATCTGATTATGTGGTCCTATTACCCTTACTTTCCTTTTTTATTTTTTTTCTTTTGTATGCTGAATGACGGGGTCACATTGTGTTCTTTTACCATGTGAGTATCCCATTATTGCAGCAACATTTGTTGAATTTGCATTTGTTTGTTGGCTTTTTGTTTGTTTTAAGGGGAGGGGAGTGCCGGATATCGAACTCAGGTCTCCTACATTGCAGGTGAGAGCTCTACCACTGAATGACCCTTGTATCCCCTTGCCTTTTCTTTTTAAAGGGCATTTTATTCTACATACTTGGAGTTGGAAAACAGTCCAGATCTACTGAAGATGCTGCCAAAACACAGAAATAATTAGAATATCAACTGTGCTGGTTTGAAAGGATTATGTGCCCTAGAAAAGCCATGTTTTAATCCTGATCCCATCATGTGGAGGCAGCCATTTCTTTTCATCTCTATTCAGTACTTTAGGTTGGAGGCTTGATTAGATTGTGTCCATGGAGATGTGACTCACTCAACTGTGGGTATTAATTAGAGGGAGATGTAACTCCACCCATTCCAAGTGGGTCTTGATTAGCTTATTGGAATCCTTTAAAAGAGGAAGCATTTTGGAGAAAACCTCAGAATGAGGAGAGCCATGAAAACTACCAGAGTGCACCAACCAGCGGCTTTTGGAGATGAAGGAGAATGCCCCTGGGGAAGCTTCTGAAAGCAAGTCCTAGAGAGGAAGCTAGCAGATATTACCATGTTTGCCATGTGCCTTTCCAGATGAGAGAGACAGACCCTGAACATCATCGGCTTTTCTTAAGTAAAGGTAATCTCTTGTTGGTGCCTTAATTTGGACATTTTTATAGACTTGCTTTAATTGGTACATTTTCTTGGCCTTAGGACTGTAAAGTAACAACTTATTAAGTCCCCCTTTTTAAAAGCCATTCCATTTCTGGTACATTGCATTCCGGCAGCTAGCAAACCAGAACATCAACCTTTGCCAATTTCTTCTTAATAGCTTATCTGCTCTACCCAGAATAGATTTTTCCATTTCATAAGATACAGAGAAATAGGATTTTGATTTTGTCTTAGGAGGAATGGAGCAATAGAGGCTGCTGCTTTTGATTGAGTAGAAAGCCTACCACCTATTACAAGTAGAAGCAAGCCAGCTTGATTCATTGGGTTTTCATATTAAGATGAGACAAAAGCTCTACTTACAGCAAAGTGTTTCTTTCTCCAGCCTTCTCTTCTTTCCATATGTTTAGAAAATTCAAGAGTCTAGTTAATACTAGATTGAATTTTCTGGAAATGGATTCCAAGGTAGGAAGTTGTGTGCAGAAGATTTCCTGGGGAGTACTCTTGTGGGATACATCACTAATGAAGTTTGAAACACAGGATTAGGCAGCAGCAGATGCTGATCAGCATTGCAGTTGCAGCTGAAGACTTAGCTGATATGCAGAGCTCTGGACCTGGGACAGTTTTTTATAATTGTACCAATTTGAGACAAGGGGGCTAGATTTTACTTCTGTGCATCAAGTAGTCATTGGCTGTGGGTGGCCCTTGGGAGTGGGCATGATTTAGGGTGAGGCAGTTCCCTGTGGCCAAGGACAATTCTCAAACATGGACAGGACTCTGAACCCTCAGCAGTAAACATACCCAGAAGTTGGGGAGTGAATGCATAGACTTTGAGATGGGCATTGGGGGGCACACCACTGTATCCATTGCAGTTAGTTACAAATAGTGACGTGAGGCATAAACACAAACAAATGAATGAAGACAGGATGGAAGGAATCCTGTTCCAGATCATTCCAAAGATAGAAAACATGTAGCTAAAACAAGATGGTTATTATTGGGCAAAGTATAGCAAACCAGATTAAAGGTAAAATTAAATGACCAAAATAATGTAGGATTTTAGAAGCTGGAGAATGATTTGAATACAAAAGCTGACACTGGATTTGGAACTGTAGAGGCATTGTAGAGCGCTATGCTGGTCTGACTCTGTAGTGGACCCCAGAAAAGCCATGCCCTTTGATCCTCATTCAATATTGCTGGGTGGGAGCATCTTGATTGTTTCCATGAAGATGTGACCCACCCAATTGTGGGTGGTAACTTTTGATTAGATGATTTCCATGGAGGTGTGTCTCCACCCACTGATGGTGGAGTTGCTTGCTGGAATCCTTTTAAAGAGGAAACATTTTGGAAAGAGGCCCTTTTGGTAGACTCCCAGGGAGCATCATGAAACTGGAAGCCAGGAGAGAAAGCTAGCAGATGACGCCGTGTTCACCACATGCCCTTCCAGCTGAGAGAGTAGCCCGACTGTGTTCGCCATGTGCCTTCTCACTTGAGAGAGAAACCCTGAACTTCATCGGCCTTCTTGAACCAAGGTATCTTTCTCTGGATGCCTTTGACTGGACATTTCTATAGACTTGTTTTAATTGGACATTTTCTCAGCCTTAGAACTGTAAACTAGCAATTTATTAAATTCCCCTTTTAAAAAGCCATTCTGTTTCTGGTATATTGCATTCTAGCAGCTAGCAAACTAGAACAAGCACCTTCTATTGGGATGTTAAAGATTGTCCCTATGCCCTTCAGAGTGAATGATTCAATTTTAAAAACTAATCCCTCATGCTCTTTTTAACTTCTACTTTTAGCAGATCTCAGTACAGATTATTGAGATTTAATAGACTACGATCAAAAGGTAAAAGTTATAAGAGGATGTATATATATGTACATAGGAGATATGTTTATATCTTGTGTTTATAAAGAACTACAATGTTATTAATTATAAAGCAAATTGCAAAAAGAGCTGTTGCTTCATTATGCCACTGAGGTCTGCAAGTCCAATTTCTGTTCAGTTTAGATTTTTAAATAAGGGTGAGGAATGATAGCCCAGGAGCTACTGTGCCCTCTTATGTTTTCCAGGAAAGAGTATTTTACCATTTAAGAGGCCAAATTATTTTAAGTTCATGAATTCAATCTACCTTTTATAAACAGTTTCTATCAAAAAGTAAAAGGCATGTGGTAATAGAATAGCTATTCCTGCCATTTTATATTAATATCCTAGAATTGGACCCCTTGTCTGATTTTATTTTAATTAATTTCCATCTGTGAGCAAGCATGAGAATAAATTACCAGGTGGGTGTGCTGGTTTGAAAGGAAGTATGCCCCCTAAGAAAAGCCATGTTTTAATATAAATCCCATTTCATAAAGGTAGAATAATCTCTACTCAATGCTGTATGTTTGAAACTAATGAGATCATCTCCCTGGTTGATGTGATTTAGTCAAGAGTGGTTGTTAAATTGGATTAAGGGACGACATGTCTCCACCCATTTGGGT
>PVIY010013319.1:6929-59623 GCA_004026745.1 Myrmecophaga tridactyla | reverse complement strand
TCTGACCAGACAACTGGGCATCATCACTTGGCCAAGTTGACACCAGAACCTAACCATCACATCTTTGGTCTGGGTTTCCCACAAGTTATGTTCAATTTCTCTGAGGATTTGTCCAGAAGATCACTCTGCTTTTATGTTGCTTAAATTGAAATTTACAATTAATTTACGGATTATGTTTACAATCCCAGATCAGAGAAGAACAAGGGTTTAGGATTAGGAAGTCTCCCAACTTTATATATATGTGGCCTTGGGCAGATTGTTTAACATTTTGAAGCACACGAAAAGGAAATAACAATAGCTAACCTTACAGAGTTATTGTTTAGAGGAAAAAAATGTATGTAAAGCTCTTGAACATGATAGATGTTTTCCAAATAGTGGAGATAGCTGTTTCCCCTGAAGGCTGGCAATTTTGATAATATACTTAATGTGGTAGTTAGATTCAGTTGTCATCTTGGCCAGGTGAAGGCACCTAGTTCTGTTACTGTGGACACGAGCCAATGGTACATGAACCTCATGTGTTGCTGATTACATCTGCAGTCGGCTAGGAGGCGTGCCTGCTGAAATGAGTGACATTTGATTTCATTGGCTGGTGCTTAAAGGAGAGAGTGCAACCTAGCACAGCCCAAGCAGCTCAGCATACCTCATCTCAGCACTTGCAGCTCAGCCCAGGCCTTTGGAGATGAGACAGAAGTCACCCCAGGGAAAGTTGGCCTGGAGAGAAGGCCAGCAGAGACCATCCTGTGCCTTCCCACGTAAGAAAGAACCTCAGTTGAAGGTTGGCTGCCTTTCCTCTGAAGAAGTAACAAAATAAATCCCCTTTTATTTAAAAGCTAATCCATCTCTGGTGTGTTGCATTCTGGCAGCTAGCAAACTAGAACACAACTTACACGTTCTAGGCTTCTCCAACTTCAGCAGAAATGTTAACAGAGCCTTTCCCCACTTAGTGAGGGGTGCCTCTGATCCAATTTAACTCTTTTGTGTTATAGATACAGATATGATTCTGTGCAGGAAATTCAGATTGCAGATGCCAAGGGAAAGAAGGAAAGGTATGTGTGAGTGCCCAGACAGAAGCCTGTGATTGCCTTCTAAATCAGAAAGAGCCTTGAGGACTTGCTGATCGAATCCTCATAAAATTCCACTTGGAAAACTCCCCAATGTGTGAACAAAAATAAAATCTCACTTTGATGGCTGCTGGGATTGTCCCAAATCAACCAGGAGATTTGTGAGTCCACTGCTGTATCACTCAAGCAGAAACACCTAGTATGTCCTTGAGTAAGCAATCTCACCTGCTTTCCCCACATAGCATTAACTCCCAGTTCCACTGAGACTGGAGTTGGATGTTCTTTATGGCATTTAGCTAGCATACAGAGAAAAAGGAAATCAACTTGAATGGTAATTTATATGCAACCTTTTTCAGTGTTTGACAACATGCCAGCAAACCTAACAGAAGCCACTCAGATTTTTATGGATTTTTTTGTTATTGCTGTTTGTCATTTTGGTATGATAACCACCTGTAGTCATTAACTCTCCCTGTTTCTAGCACAGGGTCTCAAACATCTGCTGCTGCAGCCAAAATATCCCTCAACAGACTTAAACTTTATGTCCCTGAAATGGGAATTTCATCTCCCGTTGTTGGAATTATGCACGTCTTCTTTAGCCTGCAGTCTGGTGATTCTCAACTCCAGCGCTGCCTTCTTAAAGCAGCCTGCACTAATCTCTATAGCCTTATAACTGTGCTTTCTTATTTTCTAGATATTTGCACGAGTGTCTTATTTCTCCTGATGGATTTCCTGCTCACTGAGGGCAAATGGCAAGTCTCCTACAATTTTATGTCTCATTCTGTACCTAGCAGAGTGGGTGCTCAGTACATGCTTATTAAATATGTTCGCATAAAGATCTGCAGACACAGCAGTACCATGAGGTGAGCAGACAGACAAAAAGGGGTGAGGATGGGGCTTATGGAAAATCACTTTGGTTGTTTCTTTCACTGAAATGTTCTTATATAGTCATAAACTGTCATGATTGTAAATTGTCTCAGTAACTCAAAATCTGCTCACAATAAGGGGCTAAAATTTTGTGTTTGTATATATTGGAGGTTTTTTCTTTTCTCCTCAACGTGGCTTCTCAAAATAAAGAATGCTAGAATGAATTTTCTCTGCAAATGGTTTATCCTGGAAATCCTTTTCTCCTAAGCACAACTCTAGGTATTAAATAGCTGCTGCAGCTCATCCGTCTCATTTTCAGTAAATCATACTGAAGAGATCACAACATTGAGTCTCAGAGGTTTTAAAGATATTAACATTCTAGTATGATGCTTTTTATTATTATTTTTTTTTACTGGAAAGAAACTGATGTAATTTGATCTCAAAATACGAAAATGGGATCTTTCATTCATACCAAACAGAAGGTCTGCGTCTCATGAACCACATTTCCTGTAAGTGCCCTACATGTATTTTAAAGGATGCAGTTTTTGTGATCACTAAGCAAAACTTAAATTGTGTGTTGTTTTGCCTTCAAGAAATTCTTGATGGCTTAAAAAAATCATATTTACAGGTATGAACCACAATTTGAGTATAATTTACCATCTAGGTGACAGTTATTTTGACTAAAGAATACATGTTTTCATTTTGTTTAGACAGAAACATTCTTTTAAGAACGAAAGCTATATATGTATATTGTGTAAAAATGTAAAAAAAATTAGACGTAAAGAAAATAGCCTACTTCAGTCTATGTTTAGCTCCTTGGGATTCTCTGGCAAGCTGGAGTCACTGTCTTGTTCTTTGTCCAGGTTTAAATTTCTAAATAGGAAACCATATTAAATTGGGTAAACTAAAATGTGTTGGCTAGTCTTAATTTAAAACATCATCAACAATAGTTGAGGACAGTGCTTCCCAAAGCCCTTTTTTTAGCCCTTCCTGGCTAACTCTCCTGGCATGTTTTTGAGCTCAGAAAAAGATCCAGATTAATCTGGAGGAGGAGAAAGCTTTGTCATGTTAAGTCATTAAAATCTGAAGAGGGAGATATGCTACATTCTTTTGCATGTCAAGATTCCTGACAGTATTGAATCTGTGTCCAGGAAAGAAGAGAAATGATGTAAAGAAATCTTAGTGGGCATTGCATTTTTTTTTTAGCTTATTTATCTCATGGTTGAGACCAGAGAATAGATGTATATGTCTGTGTGTGTGTGTGTGTGTGTGTGTGTTGTATGTGATATGCTTCTGTGTATATGTGTGTCATGTATGTGTGGTGGGTATATGTTTTTGGTATGTGTATGCATTTGTTTGTATGTGCAGAATATTTGGATGTGTGTGGTGTATGGGGTGTGGTGTGTGTGTATATATGCATGGTGTATGTGGGTATGGTATGTGAAGTATGTGAGGTGTGTATATGTGTGTAGGGTTACTTAGAAATATTTTTTAATTGAAAGAAAAGTGCCCCCAATTTTTGTCCCCTCCTATCCATGTACCCCTTTGCTCCAGAGTTACATTTGCAAAACACAAACTGAGCTCAGCTTCTTCCTGCTTAAAAAAAAAAGTTCATGGAAGCCTAAAGAAGACCACTGAGGGTGCTTCTCAGCCTGCCGCCTTCCCAGGCTTCGTCAGGCATTGTGCCGCCCTGAGCCAGTCCCCCTCCTCATTTGCCGTCTTCAGCGCATCACACAGTGCAGGCATTAAGAGCGTGGACTAAGGAGGCAGATTGCTTGGGTTTGAATCTCTGCAGTATATTAGCTGCTTGACTTTGGGCAAGTTGCTAAATCTCTCTGTGTCTGTTTCTTTATTTATAGTGGGAATAATAACAGTACCTCCCTCACTGATTTATCGTGAGGATGAACTAGGTGAATATGGACAAAGGACTTAGAATAGTTTCAGGTACAAAGTGGGTGCCGTATAAGACCCAGCTGTTTCCATCATCCCAGGGAAACACGCACTCACTGATCTCATATGTGCCTCTGTTGCTCTGGAATGTCCTTCCCTTCCTACTCATGTTAAAATCCTTCCTGGCCTAGCATCAATGTCAACTTTGAAGCCAACTAAAATGCTTGAAATAAGGAAGCACATAGGTTAGTGGGTTAGTGCTTGTGTTAGGATTCAGAGAGTGCTGGACCCTAATCTAGGTTCTGTCTGGTACCAGCTCCTTTCAAAGTGTAGCTTTCCCTTCGGTGAACTGGATGTACTAATAGTACCTCCCTTTCTTCTTGAACCTTGTTGGTGTGAAATGAGATCATATGTGGAAAGCATGTAGTGGAACAGTCCCCTCCACTTTGCATTTCCTTGGTGTTTTTATTATAGGCATGCCCAGTGGTCTGCCTTATGTAATTCTCACCTTGGTGCTTCTCTAGATTGCATGGGGTGTTTTCCTATCCTTCCATTGCCATATACACAATAGGTACTCCAAAAACATTTGTGGAATAAACAAAGACTGGGAGCAAGAGAGGAATCAGAAAGTGAATCAAGAGCTTCTAGAGTCAGCCTAAAAGCCATTACTGTAATAGTATACAACGGTATTGATAAACACTCAAAGAGCTGCCTTTAAAAGTTTCATAGTTCAGAGATACCCTGAAATCTTTGGAAGACAAAGACTTTTAAGAACCTACTTTAATTTGTTTTCCTCCCCCATTTCTTTTGTTATCATGTGGTGAGGAAGGCTGATTCTCAGGGTCATTGCAAATTGATTTTGTGCTGTGCACTTAAAAGAACTAAAGTAGGTTCTTAGTTTTGCTCACAATCGTTGCTCCTAAGGAGTTTTATTCTGGTCAATGATTTAATTTTTCCCTTTTAGTAATAGCTTTTTGAAGCACAACAAAAGTTGTTTTAGCAAAAATATTAGCCCTGTGGATAATTGCAATAGGATTTTTGTGGTGTTATTTATGTGGAAACACTGTAACTCATGATTCTCAAAGATTGAGTGCACCAAATATGATGTGTTTCTGGTGATAATATCTTATAATATCCTTAAAGGTCTTTGGGTAGTCTGTTATGGAAATTTTCGGACTCTGTCATGGTAGTCAAAATGAGGAAGGTGAAAAGAACATGTATAAAATGCTATATTTTGTTATTTCATCCTTTGTGTATCTGAAAGAGTGTACTTTAAAAACTGATATTTCTTAATTTTTCTTACTGTACTTGCATAAGGGCTTTTCAGGTCTGTTCTAACTGTTGGTAGGAGAATCCAACAGTCCCCTTTGTAAATGTCAGAACTGGGGCATAAACTCCAGAGGGACCCAATCTTTAGCAGCCTGAGTTGGTCGCTGGGAGATTGATTTTATGAATTGGTATTGAAAGTGTTTCTTTCTTTGATAAAATGTAGCCTCTTCTTCCACCTGAATAGGGTTCTGTAATCCACCATTTTCTCAGATTCTTCGGCTGTTTTTTTCAGATAATATTCTGCTGGGAGACTATGTCCAACCATCCTACAAAACAGTAATAAATGGACTGTTTGCACTTTGCTGTGGCTTTAGTCAACACTTGGAGGGGAGATGTTCAACCATAAAAAAGGAAGTAATGGGAAATAAAAACGGAAATTTCACAAGGTGATAAAAAAATCATTCCGGTTTATAAGTGGAAGATGTATACAAATGCTCCACTGATAAAATGGTTTTCCTCACTGTGTAAAAATTAAAGAATTCCTTCACCCAAACCGCTTTAATACCCCAAAACGAGACTCCTGCCACTGCAGGAAGTCAATTATCTCCATGGCAACCAAAACAAATAGTGGATGTTGCCTTAGCAGACAAGATGGATAAAAGGTGCCTCTAAAATTAATTTATGTCTTGGGATCAGACACTTGAGATGAGAGAACTGGTCCATAAAGTACCCAAGAGGAGCTATTAAAAGAGAAACAAAATAAGTCCCTTGTTGAGTTCCCAAGGGAGCTGTGGTTGAAGCATATAAATCCTTTTTGACTCTGCCTTTAAGGGGGAGAGTTGTCAATATATCCCCATTTACATGGCTGTTTTGATGATGGCCCACTGTAAAGCTCAGATCTGCCAAAAAATGTTTATTAAGAAGTGCCTTTAAGAGTGATCTCTTAATCCAGCCTCTTGTATAGCAGGGGACTTTTTTTTTTATTATATACATCAATTCTGAGATGCAGAGATGCTCCCAAAGATTAAAGTGCAGAAGATTTCGAGTCAATAAAAAGGAAGAAAGAGAAAAGATAACACACAAATGCACAGAATCCTCAGAAGCAACCATGGAGCTGTAAATTTTTCATTAAATATAGAAACTTTAAAATACTAATTAAACGACTGTTTGGAAATAGCTCCAAGTATTAAAAGAAATTTTTCAGAGGGAAAAAGTGCCTTTGCTTTATTGCACCTGGAGATGTGGCTTTTGAAGTTGGGAGGACTCTGGCAGTGAGCCTGCTTGGAGGAGCCATTCCTTATACTAAGTAGGAAGATGGCAAGACATGAAGGCTGAGCAAGTTGCAGAATCCAACTGTTCTTTCTTAGGGCAGAGCTGCTCTCCCCAGAAGTGAATCACTTTTAATATTTTAACCTGCTTGGGCGTCCTCTGTAGTAGCAGATTCTACCTTTCCTTCTACCCTCCCCACTCCCCATTTTTCCCCAGGATCACAGTTTTGTTTTTGATATGCAGCATTCAATGAATCCCACAGTCCAGCTCATTCTTCTCTAGGGTCTGTCCCCAATTTCTCTTCCTTTCTATCCACCCTTATTATTGCACAACTGGATGGATATATTAGCCTTCTAATTTATCTGGACATTTCCTTGCCCTCCTTATTCCTACCTTTTCTATATACTGGTTGAATTCATTTTTCCAAAAGATCATTTTTACTTTTCACTCTTTCATTCGAAAACTTTTAATGACTTCCTGTTACTTGAAGAATGAAATCCATAATTCCTTTATTGACATTTGTTTCCTACCCACTGATCTTAACTTGTACTCTAACATAATTCTCCATCAGCTGTTCCTTTGAATCTAGCATTCTAGTCATTTTCACTTTCTGTAAATGCCTAATACTTTCCTCTGTGTCCTTACTTGTGCAATTCGTATTCCTTATCTGGAATGGCTTCCCCCTCAGGCATATTCTTTTCCCTCCCCAACACAAAGAGCAACTGGTCAAATCTGATACCTCTCTTAAAATCCAACTCATATTTTATCTCTGTGACCACTTTCTGACCTCCCAGCTCTTATGATCCCCTTCTCCTATGAACTCTAATAACCTTAAATATCTGTGAGAGGTAGAATGACCCCCAAAGATGTCAGTGCCCTAATTCCTGGAACCTGGGATGTGTTATAGTACAGAGAAAAAGAGGACTTTGAAGATGTAAATAACATTATAGACCTTAAAATATAGAGGTTATCCTGGATTTTCAGGATGGACTCAATCTAATCACACCATCCCATAAAAGCAGAGAGCTTATTTTGGTTGCGGTCAGAGCGATGCAGTAGAAAAGGAGCCAGGAGGGATGTGGCAGATGGGAAAGTTAGGGAGATCCCAAGTGTGAAAACGATTTGGTGCACCATTGCTTGCTTTGAGATGTAGGGGCCCATAGGTGAGAACTGAGAGAGGCTTCTATCAGCTAAGAGTGGCCCCCAAATGATAACCAACAAAGGAATGGGTCCTCAGCAATCACAAGGAAGTGTGAGCGCTGCTTTTTGTTTGTTTGTTTGTTTTTAACCTTTTAATTTTAGTTACAAATATACAACTCAAATTTTCCCGTTTTAACCATACTCAAGTGTACAATTCGGTGGTTTTAATTACATTCACAATACTGTGCTAGCATCACCATCCCCATTACTCATACACCTTTCTAACCTCAAACACAAACTCTTCACCTATTAGTCTGTAGCTCCCTATTACCACACCAACCACCCTGGCCTGTGAAAGCCTATAAACTATTACCTGTCTCTGTGAAGTTTGTGTCTTCTAAATGTTTCCTACAAGTGAGGTCATAAATATTTGTCTTTTTCAGTCTAGCTTATTTTGCTCAACATGCTGTCCTCAAGGTCATCCACACTGTAACATGCATCAGAACTTTATTCCTTTCAATAGTTGAAGAATATTTGATTGAATGTATATACCACATCTTATTTATCCATTCATCTATTGGCAGACTTAGGTTATTTTTACCTTTTGGCTATTATGAATAATGCTGCTGTAAACATTGGTATACAAATATCTTTTTGGAGTCCTGTTTACAATTTTTTGGGGTATATTCCAATAAGTGATATTGCTGGGACACATGGTAACTCTATTTTCATCTTTTCTGAGGAACTGCCAAGCTGATTGCCGCAGTGGTTTGCACCGTTCTACAGTGTCACCAGCAATATATAAGGATTCCTATTTCTCTGCATCCTCACCAATACCCATCACTTTCCTTCTTTCCTTAATAATAATCACCCTGGCATGTGTGAAGTGGTATCCCATTGTGATTTTTAAAGCAGTTTTATTGAGATATATTCACCAACCATGCAAACAATGGCCTTTATAGTATAACTATATGAGTTATATAACTATGTATATGGTTTATACGGTATAACTATATAAGAGTTGTGCATTCATCAACACAATCAATTTTAGAACATTTTCAGTATTCCATAAAGTAAAACTCTATACCCCTTAGCCGTTACCTCTTAATTCCTCGACACTTCCCCAGCCATATATAACCACTAATCTAATTCTTTCTCTATATATTTATTTATATTAGTATACTTGCCTAGCCCTGTATATCCACTAATCTGATTCTGTCTCTATAAAACTATTAATATTTAAAAATATTTAAAAATTATTGCTACCTGTAATGCATAGTTTGCATTAGGTGTATTTCCCCCCCATACAAAACTATTGTAAACACATTGTAATAGTGACTGATCACTACTTTTAATCAATAAGGTTAGATCGCTTGGGGCCACTCTGAAGGCAGCCATTGTGCCAAACTCTCTCAGGCAGAACCTGCAGAGGAATCTTAAAGATAGTGCCTTTCCTCAAAACCATGGAAAACAATGAAAGGTTGGGGACCTAATCGAGAAAGTGCATCTTCAAAAGCTGTAGAGGCATCTGGTGCCCTAACTGGCCCCATCCATTCCTCTCCTCCATTCCCTCCCCAATACAGGGTGGAGCCAGCTTGAGCTTTTTTGTGGGTCCCTAAACCCTGTTCCAGAGGGAGCAGAGTAACCCCAGTGCACACGCTGGAGGGCACCTCTCAAGAACCCAATCTACCAAGTGGGCTGGGGAAGTGTGAGGGACAGAGCTGGGAAACTTGTCTCAGCTCACACACTGAGAGTTTGCTGTGGGGGCAGAGGAACAGCTTGTGGATAGCCAGGGCAGTGTAAGAAGCAATTAAGTGGAAGTGACCTGGGGCAAAGGGTTATCTGAAGCCAGAATAGAGCACCCCGAAGGAGGTGAAAGCTATTTCAAAGAAAGTAGGGGACATTCCAATCCATAGATAAGACACAGGGTCCCTGCACTTCATGTTCACCTGGACTGATCTTGATAGAAGGGCTAAGATCTGAAGCTAGACCACCAGCCAAAGAGCCAATTTGCAAAGACTGGGAAAGCTGCTCTTAACACTTTAAAACATTAAAGTGTACAATGTACATCATAAGATTACAAAGAAAAGGAAATGATGGCTTATCCATGGAACAAGATAAAAATCCAGAAACCATCAGTGAAGAGGACCAAACTGTGGTCATATAGGACAAGGACTTAACAACAACAACAAAAAGATCCTTAATATGTTCAAGGAAGAATTGAAGTATTTGAGGAAAACAATGAGTGAACAATACGGTGATCTCTTTGAGAGTCTCAGTAGGAACTCAATTGAAATAATAGAATTGTAGGCCACAATAACTGAAATGAAAAATTCAGTAGGGGGTTTCAGATCAGAGCTGGCAGAAGAAGGAAGCAGTGAATTCCGGCATAAATTGAAATAATTCAGGTTGAGGAACGGGGGGAAAAAAAAGAGTGGAAATAGCCTAAGAGGTCATTGAGCATACCAAAATATGGGAGTCTCAGAAGAAGAAGAAAGAGGAAGAAGAAGAAATATTCAAAGAAATGATAGCAGAAACCTTCCCAAATTTAGTGAGAAACATACATATGAATCTTCAAGAGTTCAAATGAACTCTAAAAAGGATAAACTCAAAAGAATCATGCACAAACTATCAGGGAGAGAGTTGTAAAAGCTATGAAGGAAAAGCAGTGTGGTATATACAAGGAAATTGCAGTAAGGTTAAGTTCCAGTTTCTCACTGGAAATCTTGGAGTTAAGAATGCAGTGGGAGGAAATATTTAAAATGCTGAAAGAAAAAAATTGCCAACCAAGAATTTGATATCTGGCAAGACTTTCTTTCCAAAATGAAGGAGAGATTGAGAGATTCCCAAATAAACAAAAGCTGAGGAGGTTCTTGACCGTTAGACCTAACCTATAAGCAATGCTAAGAAGTTTCTTCAAACTGAAAGTAAAGGATACTAGGCAGTGGGTAGAAGCAGCATGCAGCAGTGCCTACACTAAATGTTATCTTATGGGTAGTTGTAAGTACCAGTATTATTGTATTGTATTTTGGGTATCTCCACTTATAAGCACTAAAATGCAAATGAACAAAAAGTTAAGATAAATCTATGGTTTTGGATATAAAATGTATAAGGATATAATTTGTAACAACTGTAAAAATTTAGTGGAAAGATAGAGGGGATAGGATCAGTGTGTGTGTTTGCAATGGAAGTTAAGTTGGCATCAAATCAAATATTGATATAGATTTAGGATGTTAAATTTTAACCCTATGGTAACAATAAAGAAAACTCATGAAAAATATATTCAGAAAGAAATGGGAAGGGACTCAAAATGGTACAATACAGAGAAGTTAAATATATATGAAAATAGGCATTAGCAGAGAACTGAGGGTCATAAAGGTATAAGACTTCCAAAGTCTAAATAACAAAATGGCACAAGAAAGTCTTGCATTATCAGTAGTGACTTTAAATGTAAATGGATTAAACTCGCCAGCCAAAAGACTGAAATTTGCAGAATGAGCATTAAAAGCATTACCCAATTGTATGCTGTTTTCAAGAGACTCACCTTAAAATTCAAAGGTGTAAGTAAGTTGAAAGTGAAGGAATGGCAAAAACATATACCATGGAAATAGTAACCAAAAGAGAGTTGGGGTAGCTAAACTAATGTCAGACAAAACAGACTTTAATCCAAAAATTGTTAGAAGGGACAAAGGAGGTCATTACATACTACTGAAGGATACACATATATCTAATGACAAATCCCCAAAATATATGAAACAAATATTAAGAGATATGAAGGGAGACTGAAGGTTCTACATTAACAGTAGGAGACTTCAATATACAACTTTCAACAATGCATAGAACATCCAGACAGAAGATCAATATGGAAATAGAAGACTTGAGCAATACTGTAAACCCATAGACCTAACATATATACAGAACACTTCACCCAATAGCAGTAAAATACGCCTTCTCCTCGAGTGCTTCTGGATCATTCTTCAAAATAGACCATATGATAGGTCACAAAACAATTCTCAATAAATTAAAAAAATTGTACTTGTTTTTGTACGATTTGGTAGAATTCACAAGTGAAACCAGAACCAGAAGGCTTTATTGGTGAATTTTACCAAACATTCCAAGAAGAATTAACATCAATCTTGCTCAATAATTGAAGATGAGAGAGCACTCTTTAACTCATTCTATGAGGCCAACATCACCCTAAAACCAAAGCCAAATAAAGACATCATAAGGAAAAAACCTTATAAAATAATATCTCTTATGAATAGAGACACAAACATCCTCAACAAAATATTAGCAAACAAAATCCAAAAGCAGAAAGAATTATACACTTTGATCAAATGTGAACTATCCCAGACATGCATTGGTGGTTCAACATTAAAAAAAAATCAATGTAATATGCCACATTATTATAATGAAGAATAAGCTTCATGATCATCTCAGTTGACACAAATAATGTTGAACAAAATCCACCAACCCTTGTTTTTTTTCAATATTTTATTGAGAAATATCCACACACATACAGTCCAACTATATTATATAATCCAATCATATTATACAATCAATGGCTCACAATATCATCACATAGTTGTGTATTCCTTACCATGATCGATTTTAGGACATTTGCATCACCCCAGAAAAAGAAATAAAAAGAAAAAAAGAACTCATTCATCCCATATGTCTTTCCCCCACCTCTCCTTGACCCACAATATTTCAATTTACCAAATATTTGCCCTTTATCTTCCCCTATTATTTATTTTTAATTCCTATTTTTTTTTTAACTCATCTGTCCATAAGCCTGTATAAAAGGAGCATCAGGCGCAAGGTTTTCATATCACACAGTCACTTTGTAAAAGCTATATAGTTACACACCTTCTTCAAGAATTAAGGCTACTGGAATACAGTTCAATAGTTTCAGGTACTTCCCTCTTGCCACTCCAATATGCCATAAACTAATAAGGGATATCTGTATAATGCATAAGAATTACCTCCAGGATAACCTCTCGACTCTGAAATCTCTCAGCCACTGAAACTTTATTTTGTCTCATTTCTCTCTTCCCCCTTTGGGTCAAGAAGGTTTTCTCAATCCATGGTGCTGGGCCCTGGCTCATCCCTAGTCATGTCCCATGTTGCCAGGGAGATTTACACCCCTGGGAGGCAAGTCTCATGTAGGGGGGAGGGCAGTGAGTTCACCTGCCAAGTTGGCTTAGAGAGACCACATCTGAACAGCAAAATTATTAGCATAATTATTGGTAGGCTTGGATTCTCCTTTGCAGGGATAAGCTTCATAGGGGCGAGCCCCAAGATTGAGAGCCCAGCCTATTGAGTTGGTTGTTCCCACTGCCTCTGAGAATATCAGGAATTCCCCAGATGGGGAAGGTGAATATTTCCCCCTTTCTCCCCAGTCTCAAAACGGGACTTTGCAAATATTGTGTTATTCTCTGCCCAGATTACTCTGGGATATTTTGGGACATCACATTAACCAGTACAAACCAACAAGATCTCATGCCCTATTCAAGATTCCATGTAATTATGGTGTTCAAATAAATTGACCATACAAGTTAGATTAGATAATTTGCTACCCAAAGTATAAATTTTGCACCAAATAAACATCTCTCTTTTTGGTCTTGCACAGAGGTTGAAGTTTAAAAATATGGAACATGTCTTTTACCCAGTATTCTGATTTACCTTAGTCTTATCCAGATCAGCTTCATTCATATCTCTAGAAGAAGTCTAATCACTCTTTTAGCTTTTTAACAGTTACTGAATGGGGTAATTCTGACTTTCTTAGCCTCAGAGCTCCAACTCTAGGTCTCAGGTGTCACATAAATACCAAAGGGAATGACCAGGTTATATACAAATAGCTCAGTGTCTCAGAATTTAGAAATATCAGTTATACCTCCTAAATATATGTGACTGCTATAAGAGCTTGCAATCTTTACAATACACCCCATCTTGATAACCCATAGTCTTGGCTTCAATTTTCTGAGTTTGTATATTGTAGTAAGTCCACATGAGTGAGGCATGATAACATTTGTCTTTTTGTTTCTGACATTTCATTCAGCATCCTGTCCTTAAGTTTCATCCACCTAGTTGGATGCCTCATAACTTCATTCCTTCTTGCAGCCACTCAGTATTCTGTTGTATGTAAACACCACAATTCCCCCTTCCATTCCTCAGTCATTGCTCCCTGAGGCCACCTCCATCCATTGCAAAATAGTGAACACTGCTGGCATAAACACCAGTACCACCATCCCTTCTTGAAAGGATGTGTACAAAACTAGGAATTGAAGGAAATTTGCTCAGCATGATAAAGGGAGCATATGAAAAATCCTCAAACTTATATGGAAAGGTAAAGTACCCTGAGCAGCCAAAGTTATCTTGCAAAGGAAAAATGAAGTTGGTGGACTCTCAACTTGTTAAACGTGATTACAAAGTTATAGTAGTAAAAACAGTATGGTACTGTCACAAGGATAGAGATATAGATCAATGGAATTGTTCTGAGAGTTCAGAAATCAACCTTCATGTTTATGGCCAATTGATATTTGACAAGAGTGACAAGTCCTGTCATCGGGGAAAGAACAGTCTCTTCAGCAAATGGTGCTGGGAAAACTTGATGTCCATACGCAGAGGAATGAAGGTGGACCCCTACCTCATACTATATCCCCAAATTAACTCAAAATGGATCAAAGGGCTAAGTAGAAGAATCATAACTCTCAAACTCCTAGAAGAAAACATAAGGAAGCATCTTCAGGACCTTATGGTAGGCGATCGTTTCTTAGACTTTACCCCCAAAGCATAATCAACAAGAGGAAATAATGGGGCCTCATCAAAATAAAAAACTTTTGTATAAGAAAGGGCTTCATCATGAAAATAAAAGGACAGTCTACATTATGGGAGAAAATATTTGGAAACCACATATCAGATAAAGGTTTACTATCCAGACTCTATAAAGAAATCCTTCAACTTAACAAGAGAGAGAACCCAATTTAAAAAAAGGGCAAAAGACTTGAACTGACATCTTTCCAAAGGAGATATATAAATGACCAGAAAGAACATGAAAAGATGCTCAACATCATTAGCCACAGGGAAATTCAAATCAAAACCATAAACAGATACTGTTTCACACCTAATAGAAAGGCAACTATTTAAAAAAATGGAAAATAACAAGTATTGGAGATGGTGTGGAGAAATCGAAACATCCATTAGTCATTGGGAATAAAAAGGGAAATTTGATGTTGTGCATGAGATATGACAAAAAAATCAGTAGAACTGTACAACACAGTATGAACCCTAATGTAAACAGTCGGCTAAAATTAATAGTGTAATTATAATAATATTTTGTTATCAATTGTAAATAAAGTACCACCAAATGCAAAAGATTAATAATAGGGAAATCTATGTATAAGTGGGGGTATGTGGGAACTCTAAACTTTCTGTGTGATTTTTCTGAAAGTCCACTACCATTGCTCTAATTGTAAAAATGTTCAAAAAATTATTCTGACCATGATATTCATAACTTGAGAATGGGGAGTTAAAGTTGTACAGAGTTTTTGTTTGGGGTGATGGTAATGGACGATGGTGATGGTAGCATAACATTGTGAACATAATTGTCAGCTCTGAATTATATATTTGAATGTGGTTAAAAGGAGGAAATTTTAGTATGTATATGTGCTATTAGAATAGCATTTAAAAAAAATAAAAAGGGCCTGCAAAGATAAAACATCTTTCAGTTTTTATAGTAATAGAAAACTGATTCTTTTGACAGCTTACTCTGTTATTGGGGTTCCCTCATGCAAAGAGAATATTCTTCTCCAAATTAGATGGAGATAACTTCATTCTCATGAAGGAATCCAGCAACTTTAGCATCTGTCAGTTGTGTGTCTCACACTGGCACGTTGAATATATTTCAGACCAGTATTACTTCTTCAGATAGCAGTTTTTAAAGTAATTGCCACGTATTTTTAAACTAAAAAACAATATGCATGATAAAAACAAATTATGTGGGCCAGTTGCAAAATGTTAATATAGATTAAAGAGTATAATACCTTTAGAAAAATTGATAACTCCTTCTTCTGAACTAATATAAATTGAGGTACTTTACAAAGTTTGCCGTGTTCATTTGCACTTTGAAGACACAAACACTAGAGATAAAAATACATTTCAAAAGTCATGCAAGTATTTCCATTTCCAACCATGACAGATTACAAGGAATCGATTCACTCTTCCCCCTTAAACAACCAGAAAACTGGCAGAACACTCAAAGCAATGATGTTCAACCATTGGACAATAGGTAAAAACAGAAGAGTGATTTCTGTGAGAAAGAAAACAAATGAGGTGAGACTTCATTGGGTCAGCTCACTGAATGGAGAGAATTTTCAGGCATCAGAACAGAATCTGTATGAAACAGAGCCTGGAGGTCCCACTGAGTTGAAGGCAACCAAGATAATTGTAAATTCAGGTTTCAGGGGTATCAGGACTAGGACTGGAACTAAGGTGAGGGAAGTAAATCCCTTGCCTCAAGTACAAATGTAACAATGCCAAAAAATCTCAGTAATCAAGATATATAATATTTTAATGAGATTTTAAAAATCAAAATTTCACGACAAAATGTCAAACTTTTAAATACAAAATCCCATGCCACCCTCACACACCTTGGCTTCATTTGCCTCACCTTAATCCTGGCTGTGTCAGATTTTAAATTTTTATGAAGTATAATTTATCAATTCTTCCTTTTATGATGGTTTTTTGAGCTCTGTTTAAGAATATCTGCCTTCAGCAAGTTTACAAAGACTCTCTCCTCTGTTTTATTCCAAGAGTTTTATAGTTTTTGCTTTCAAATTTAGGTATGATGGATTGGAAGCTATTTTTTTTGTTGTTGCATGGGCAGGCACTGGGAATCGAACCTGGGTCTCCAGCTTGGCAGGCTGAGAACTCTGCCTCCTGAGCCACCAATGGCCCACCCTGGAAGCTAATTTTTGTATATGGTGTGAGATAGGGGTCAAGATCCATTTTTCTCCAGACAGATATCTAGTCGTTCCAGCACAATCTGATGAAATGTTATGTTTCTCTGTTGGATTAAGTTGGGACTTTTATAAAAAAACAATGGAACACATATGCATCAGTTTTTTTCCTGGACTCTTTTGTGTTCTCATGACCTATTTGTCTACCATTACACCACCATCACTTTGTCTTGACTGCTGTAACTTCACAGTAAGTCTTAAAATTAGGTGGTGCGCACTCCACCTTTTTTCTTCTGTTTCAAAATTGTTTTGGTCATTCTAGCTCTTTACTTTGCATATACATTTTAGAATAAGTTAGCAATATCTCCTCCTGCTGGTTTTTCTTTTTTTTTTTTTTTTTACTAGGTTTGTTGAATCTATAGATCAATTTGGAGAAAATGGACATCTTAACAATGTTGAGTCCTCTAGTTTATGAACATTGTGTATTCCTCTCCAGTTATTTAAATTTTCTTTAATCTTAGCAGTGGTTTGCAGTTTTCGTGTAAAGGTCTTGCATATTTTAAAAATTAAATTTATGCTTTTTGATGCTGTTATAAATGTTGCTTTCTTTTAAATTTCATCTTCCAATTGTGAATATATAGAAATGCAATTGATTTTTGTATACTGAATTTATATCTCATAAGCTAGTTAAATTCATTTATCAATTCTGGAGTTGTTTTTTGCAGATTCCCTAGGATTTTATGAAAAGACAATCATATTGTCTGAAAATAGAGATAATTTCACTTCTCCTTTCCAATCATTATGCCTTTTCTTTCTTTCTTCCCTCATTTCTTTTTCCTATATATGTATATATGCATGTATGTATTATGTAATTTGCAATATTTAGACCCTCCTTGGGCTTTGCTCATTTTTCTTCAATATTTCCTTTTCACAATTGGTAATTTCTTCTGACGTGTCTTCAGCTACACTAATTCTTCTGCCTTCTTTAATATGCTGTTAGGTTTACTTTCTTATTTATCTTACTTTCAATTTTAGAATTTACATTAAAAAAATTATTTCTCTGCTGAGATTCCCTGTTAATCTGTCCCTTTATACCATCCTTTCATTTAGTTTTTTGAACATATTTTCTTTTATTTCTTTGAAGATGTTTGTTGTAATTGCTTTAAAGTCCTTGTTTGTTAAATTTATCATATGGGCCATTTTGGGAATAGTATCTTTTGACAACTTTTTTTACTGACTCTGGCTCACATTTTCTTGTTTTTTTTCAGACAGGATTATATACCAGACATTTTTTTATAATACATTGTAGAAATTCTGAAGAGTTTAGAGAGTCTGAAGAGTGATAATTTTGTTTTAGTAGGAAGTTGTTATTGGCTAAATACCTTACATTTGTTTACCCTTAGCCTTAAGTTATATACTTTAAGAGGTTTTCCATACCCCTCTAACTTCATGAGATTCAACTGCTCAGGAAGTCTACAGACACACTCAGCAGCTATTGCCCAGCTCTCACCTAACACCCTCCTTTAACCCTCCTTATTTGCATGCATATGTTTGTTATGTTTCCATGCCTGCTTGTTGTGTGCAGATGTTTGGTATGTTTTTATTTTTCAAGATACCGTGGAAGCTGAAGGAGACACTGAATCTTCACCAGCCTCAGCCGCTTGCCAGGGTTCAAAGGTTGCTCACTGGTAGAGCCTCCTCCCTGTGGAATGTATAAAAGCCCAGTAGTCAGGCAGTGTAGGTGTCCCTCATCTTCATTGCAAAGGGAGATGTGCAGAACTGAGCATTTGACCTCCTCAGGGACCAGCCACAATTTGATCTATCATCTCTAACATAAAGTGGAATGTGCAGAGCTGCCATCCACAGACCCTGACCTGAGCAGTCGGCCTCCTTGAAGAATGGGCCATTGTGGGATCTTTTCACTTTCTCTTTTAGATCTTTTTGGCCGTGTAAGTAATAATGTGGTCATTTACTAGGAATCTCCATTGTGTCTGAGCCTGTGTTTCCATGATGCACCATATAGTAACTCATTCCGCATCCACCTCTGAACTCTGTCTCTCCTGCAGATCTTGTCAGGGCTTTGCTTTAGGTTTTGCTTGGATGGATCTGGAGTAAGCATTATTCTAGGTTTTGGTCTTTATTTCTTTGAAGCAGCCTATTGGTGTGTCTTGAGAATATACAAGGTGTTAACATCTTATTAAACACAACCTGACCACTTGTATCTTTTTTCCATGTTGCACTGTATAGCAGATGTTTACTGGTAAACCATGTATAATTTCCCTCTGTCCATGCAGAGTCCAGCACTTGGCCAACAACACATGAGAAACCCATTCCCAGACTTCTGGAACCTCTTCTTTGTGCAGTTTCCAACTCTGGTATCCTGCCCTATAGATTCCAGTTCCTTTGGCTATCACGAACTCTGATCTCTGCCTCCTCAGTTCAGGTGGACAGCTATGCTCTGTGTGGACTCTAGCTCATTGCACTGAAGTAAAAAAAAAATTATTCCAAGTCACAGAGTGAGCAATTGTGGGGCTTATGCTGTAAGTTTTCTTCTTTTTTTAGGGATCACAGTCTTGTGCTGCTTGTGTCCAATACCTGAAAAGAGTAGCCTCATATATCTGGGGCACTATTATGGCTGTTTACAATGGCACTGCTACTTTGATACTAATTGTTCCAACACAGTAAAATAAAATCATTATAACCTTTGTATTATTTTCGTGAAAGACCCTTTGTAATTTATTTGGCAAGGTATTCTTAAAATCATATATCACTCGTATATGTATACACATGCAAAAAAAACAAAAACAAAATAGAAATAGAAGTGAAAGGGATTGGGGAGGGCATCCCTAAATCTTTAAATTTTTCTAAATTACATCACCTCGTTGTCAGTGTTCGTGTTTTCATGTATGACAATGCTGTCTGTACCATTGAGATAATTGGTGATACAGTATTCCTCAAGAGTCATACTGTATTGATTCTGCTATTTTCCTCCAAGTTGCCATCACTACTGAATTTTGATGTTGGTACTGTATAACTGAGTTGTAACTGCTACCTGGGTTGCTGCAATTGAAAGACGTCACGGGAAGGAGGGAGGCATCCACGGTTCAAAGATAATTAAATGCAGACAGATGTGCAACTTAGAATTAGTGCAAGATGGCATTTAACTTATACACTGTGTGCATCTTAAATGTAAGAAAAATAGAAACCAACTCTTATAATGATAATACAAATACTTTTCTCAGAGCATAGGAGCTGTATAGCCTGACTCTAGAATTGATTGCTAGTCTTTACTATTGTAACAAATGCTGGGTATAGAAGTTAATCCACTGAGAATTTTTTTAATGGAGATAAAGAAGAGAAAAAAGTCAATTTTGTATATCAATACAAAAACTGTATAGAAGAAAGAATAGACAGGAAATCAGGAGAAATGAATTCTAAACTTGTATATTAATAGCTACTATTTGGGTGCTTTCTATGTATTGGTACTGTTCTGTGAGCTCTTATTAGATGCTTTCTATTTTTTTGCATAAATATATTCTATTTATGGATTCTAGAGAACAGTTTTTTAAAAAACATTCCCCTTCCTTTATCCCCATGCTCCTCTCCTTCATTAACTCTAATCTACTCTCTGTGGATTTGCTATTTCTAATCATCTCTTAAAGATGATATCATACAATTTTTGTCATTATGTATCTTGCTTATTTCTTTGAACATAACCTTTTCAAAGTTCTTCAGTGATGCAGCATGTCTCATAACTTGATTTTTTCTTATGGTTGAATAATATTCCTTTGTGTGTATGTACCACGGTTAGTTTCTCTGTTTGTGAGTGAACATTAACAAACATTGTTTTCAACTTTCTCTGTTGTGCATAATACTGCTATAAGCACCGGTGCACAAATATCTGTAAGTGATCCTTTATCACTTGCTTTAGGTTTTATACCTGGAGGTGGGATTGCCAGGTCAAATGATAATTCTGTATTTAATTTCCTGAAAGGCCACCATGTTGCTTTCCATAGTGGCTGTAACATTTTAAATTCCACCAACAAAGCACCAGAGTTTCAGTTTCTGTATCTTTTCCAATAATTATTTTCTTTAAAAAAAATAACAGCCATCCTTGTGGGTGTGAAGTAATGCATTACAGTTTGACTTTTTCATTTGTTTTCTTTTTTTTCCACAAATTAATTTATTTAATGCAATCTCACTCAAAATCCCCAATGAGATTATTTTTATCATCACAATAGACTTTATTTTTGTGAAAAATAACACATATAAAGAAAGCAATAAATTTCAAAGCACATCACGACAATTGGTTGTAGAACAGATTTCAGTGTAGGGTATGGGTTACAATTCCACATCACAATAGACTTTATTTTTGTGAAAAATAACGCATATAAAGAAAGCAATAAATTTCAAAGCACATCACAACAATTGGTTGTGGAACAGATTTCAGTGTAGGGTATGGGTTACAATTCCACATCACAATAGACTTTATTTTTGTGAAAAATAACGCATATGAAGAAAGCAATACATTTCAAAGCACATCACAACAATTGGTTGTAGAACAGATTTCAAAGTTGGGTATGGGTTACAATTCCAAATTTTAGGTTTTTAACTTCTACCTGCTCTAAGAAGCTGGAGATTAAAAGAAATAGAAATGTAATGATTCAGCACTCATACTCATTTGTTAAACCCTACCTTTTCTGTATAACTCCACCGTCACCTTTGATCTTTTTCCCACACTTTAAGGGTATTTGGCCTATGCCCATTGTAACTGTTTGACATTGGAAGGGGCTGGTGATAAGATGGGATGGGGGATGGAACTAGTTGATGTTCTGGAGAGGCTGCCCCTCTGCATTTCAGGACTTAGGTAGGCTAAGCTTCTCTGCTACCGACATAAGCTTCACAAGAGTAAGCCTCAAGATCAAGGGCTCGAAACTCACTGCCCTCCCCCTCTCTACATGAGACATGACTCCCAGGGGTGTAAATCTCCCTGGCAGCGTGGGACAGAAATCCTAGATTGAGCTGGGATTGAGAAATCCTTTTCGACTGAAAAGGGGTAGAGAGAAATGAGACAAAATAAAGTGTTAGTGGCTGAGAGTTTCAAATAGAGTTGAGAGGTTATCCTGGAGGTTATTCTTACGCATTATATAGATAACTCCTTATTAGTTTAAGGTGTATTAGAGAGGCTAGAGGGAAGTGTCTGAAACTGTAGAGCTGTGTTCCAGTAGCCATGTTTCTTTAAGATGATTATATAATGATATAGCTTTCGCAAGTGACTGATTGTGAAAACCTCGTTCTGATGCTCCTTTTATCTATGGTATAGACAGATGAGTAAAAAATATGGATTAAAAATAAATAATAGGGGAAATAAATGTTAAAATAAATTGGGTAGAGGGAAATACTAGCGGTCAATTAGAGGAAGGGGTAAGGGATATGGTATGTATTAATTTTTTCTTTTTTCTTTTTGTTTCTGTTTCTGGAGTGATGTAAATGTTCTGAGAAATGATCCTGGTGATATACAACTATGTGATGATATTGTGAGCCATTGATTGCATACCACATATGGAATGTTCATACGTTAAGAATGTTTGTATTGTATGTTGATTGGTTTTATTGATAAAAATTAAAAAAAAAAAGATCAAGGGCTCGGCCTGTTGATTTGGGTGTCCCTGATGTTTGACACAGTATTCGTGGGTTTCCCCAGTAGTAAAGTTTAACAGTTCCAATTTTTTTCTTCCATCCCTCAAGGGACTTTGCCGATATTTTTTGATTATCTGCTTAATATGCTCTGGGATTTATCCAGGCATTACATTAAGCTATGCAGGATCAAAGGCCCTCATTCTTATTCTGGGCTCCCTGTGTTTGTATTATTTGAATGATCTATCCAGACAGGTTGAATTAGATTGTGTGCTACAGAAAATTTAGGTTCTGAACAAAATAAATCTTTTTTTCTTTGGTCTCAAAGAATAGATGAAGTTCTAAAATACAGACAATGTCTTCCTTACCCTTGTATTTTGAATTATCTTAATCCTGACCTGATCACCTTCATTCTTCTCATTAAATACCAGGTTATACATATATACAACATTCTCTCAAAATCCAGAAATAACAATACCACTCTGGACTAAATGTGACTGCAATAAGAGGTTACAATTTAGGCCCCTATTTTCTTATAAGTATTTTCTAATGAGAACATACAATATTTGCTTTTCTTGTTTCTGGCTTATTTTGCCTCACTAAATGTCCCACAAGTTTATTCACAATGTTGCATACCTCACAGCTTCGTTCCTTTTTGTAGCAGTATGATATTTGATCGTATGTATATACCGTTGTTCACCAATCTACTTCCCAGTCAGCGCATCCTTCAGCCACCTCCATTCATTCAGCATCGTGTATAATTCCAAAGTCAGCAGTCCATCAACACTCTCAATTTTAGATAATTTCATTGTTCCCAAGAGAAAGATAACCAATAAATACACCCTCACCAGATAGAAAATCCAATCCTCCCTTTAACTCTTGTCCCTCTCCCCATTATTTACCCTGGGCATTGCTGTGGTACTGCTGATATATTCCTGTTAAATGTAGTCCATAGCATGCAATAGCAGTTTTCCTCCTATACTCCAAACTTACACACTCTTTGTATAAGATTCATACCTTTGTAGTAGTTTATGCAAGAACCTATTTATATTTATAGTGTTAATCGGTGGGGCACATGGGTCTATATAATCTCTTTCAATCATGTTCACCTTCAATATGGTAATTTTACTTATAGATCCACTAGTGAACTGCCTTCATTTCTATATATTTCCTTGCATTTAAATTCAGCCTCGTTAGCTGACCACTCTAGCTTCTGTGTATCCCTATGTCCCCTATATTTTGTATTATAAGCCTCTGATTTTACCTTTACCATGACCATAAAAGTGGAATCATATAGTGTCTATCCTTTTGTGTCTGGCTCATTTCACTCACCATTATGTCCTCAAGGCTCATCTATCTTGTCATGTGCTTCAGGATGTCATTTTGTCTTACTGCTGCATAATATTCCATCATGTATATATCACATTTTGCTAATCCACTCATCTGTTGATGGGCACTTGGATTGTTTCCATTTTTTGGTGATTGTGAATAATGCTGCTATGACTGTTGGTGTGCAAATGTCTGTTTGTGTCATTGCTTTCAGCTCTTCTGGATATATACTGAGTAGTGGTATTGCCAGATAATAGGGCAACTCAATATTTAGTTTCATTAGGGACTGCCAAACTGTCATCCATAGGGCTATAGCTTTATACATTCCCACCAGCAGTGCATAAATGTCCCAATTTTTCCACATCCTCTCCAACATTTGAAGTTTCTTGTTTGTTTAATAACAGCCATTCATACAGGTGTGAGGTGGTATCTCATTGTAGTCTTGATCTGCATTTCCCTTATAGCTAATGAAAATGAGCATCTCTTCATATACTTATTAGCCACCTTTATATGCACCTCAGAAAAATGCCTATTCATATGTTTCCCCTATTTTATAATTGGGCTGTGTATTCTTTTGTTTTTGAATTGTATGATTTCTTCATGTATACAGGATATCAAACCTTTGTTTGATGTGTGATTTCCAAATATTTTCTGGCATTGAGTTGGCTGCCTCTTCACCTTCTTGACAAAGTCTTTTGAGGTACAAAAGCATTTGAATTTGAGGAGTTTCCATTTATCTATTTTTTCTTTTGTTGCTTGTGCTTTGGGTGTGAAGTTTAGGAAGGTACTTCCTATTTCTAGGTCTTGAAGATGTTTCCTTACATTTTCTTCTAGGAGCTTTATGGTACCAGTTCTTATATTTAGGTGTTTGATCCACTTTGAGTTAATTTTTGCATACAGTTTTAATTTATATTTCCCTATTGGCTAAAGATATTGAACATCTTTCCTTGTGTTTATTGGACATTTGTATGTCATCTTTGGAGGATTATCCATTCTTTTACCCATTTTTTTAATCAGGGTGTCTTTTTGTTGTTGAGTTATAGAATATTTAAATATATTTTGGATATGAAACTCTGATCTGATAAATGGTTTGAAATTATTTTCCCCCAATTTACAGGTTGTCTTTTCACTTTTGTTGATAATTTTCTTTAATGCACAAAAGCTTTAAATTTTGATCAAATCAAATTTATCTGTTTTTTTTTTCCTCATGCTTTTGGTGACAGAATAAAGACTCCATGGCCAAACCCCAGATTATGAGGATTTTCTCCTGTTAGCTTCTAAGAGTTATGTGTTTCCCTTTTATGTTTATGTCTTTTATCCATTTTGAATTGATTTTTGTATGTGGTATGAGGCAGGGGTCTAACTTCATTCTTCTGCATGTGGATATCCAGTTTACACAATACCATTTGTTGAAGACAATATTCTTTCTCCATTGCATGTACTTGGCACCTTTGTTAAAAATCAATTGTCCATAAATGTGTGGGTCTATTTCTGGACTTTCAGTTCTTCGCCACTGATCTATTTGTCTATCTTTGTGCCAGTACTACACTGTTTTGATTACTGTCACTTTATAATACAATCTTAAATCAGGAAATGTGAATCTTCCAACTCTGCTCTTCTTTTTCCATATTGATTTGCCTATTCATGTCCCCTTGCAGTTCCATATATCTATTTTTTTCTTTGCTATGTGCAGGCTCCGGGAATTGAACCCGGGTCTCCAGCGTGACTGGTCAGAATTCTAAAACTGGGCTACTCTTGCACTGCCAGTTCCATATAAACTTAAAGGTTGAATTTTCCATTTCTGCAAAAAAAAATCTGCTGGAATTTTAATAGGGACTGCATTGACCTTATATATTGTTGTGGGTAATAGTGACATTTCAATAATGTATACTCTTCTAATCCATGAACATGGAATGTCTTTCATTTATTCAGGTCTTCTTTAATTTCTTTTGGTAGTGCTTTGTCATTTTCAGAAAATAAGTTCTTTTGTATCCCATGTTAAATTTATTCTTAGCTATTTTATTCTTTGAGATTCTAGTGTAAATGGAATTGTTTTCTTAATTTCCTCTTCAAATTGTTCATTGCTAATGTATAGGAACAGAAGTGATAGTGGACTCCTTTGGATTTTCTCCATATAAGATCGTGTTATCTGCAAATAAAGATAGTTTTGTTTCTCCCTTTCCAATCTGGAAACTTTTTATTTCTTTTCCTTGCCTAACTGCTCTTGCAAGAACATCTAGCACAATGTTGAATAGCAGTGGTGAAAATAGGCAACCTTGTATGTTGCTGATCTTACTGGTAAATCTTTAAGTATTTCACCGCTGGATATGAGGATAGCTGTGGATTTTTCATAACTGGGTTTTATCATTCACCAGTGAGTTCTACCAAACATTTAAGGGAGGGTTAATACCAAACCTTGTCAAACTCATCCAAATAATTCAAGAGGAGGGAACACTCCTAATTCATTCTCCGAAGCCAGCATTGCTCTGATACCAAAGTCTGGTAAAGATAGTACAAGAAAAGAAAATTACAGACCAATTTCCCTTGTGAATATAGATGCAAAAATACCTAAGAAAATACTAGAAACTGAATCCAATGGCATATTAAAAGGATTATTTGCAATGACCAAGTGGGATTTATCCCAGCAATGCCAGAGTGGTTAAATATGAGAAAATTAATGTGATACATTATGTAATTAAAATGAAGAAAAAAACCCACATGATTATCCGAATAGATGAGCTGCAGAAAAGGCATTTGACAAAATTCAGCACTTTTTCTGGATAAATACACTCAGAAAGGTAGGGATAGAAGGCATTTTCTCAACATGATAAAGATCAAAATCCTTCCACCAAAGAGGGCTTTTCTTTGGTGGAAGAATTTTGATTATTGGTTCAGTCTCTGAACTTATTATAGATTTGATATTTTATATTTCCTCTTGAGTCAATTTGGCTAGCTTTACATTTGTGTGGTTTATTTTTGTAGAATGATCTGTTTCTCCCTTCAATTCTGTCATTGTGTGCTTCACATATTTGGGTTCTCTACTGTTAAATGCATATATGTTTATAATTGTTAAATCTCTTTGTTGACTTGTTGCTTTTATCAGTATATAATGTCCTATGTTTCTTGTAACAGTTTTGACATAAAGTCTGTTTTGTCTACCATTAATATAGCCACTCCTCTCTTTAGTTTACTCTTTGCATGATATATTATTTCCATTCTTTCACTTTCAGACTACTTGTTTTCATGGATCTATAGTCAGTCTTTTATAAACAGTATCTGGTTAGGGTCATGTGTCTTTATCCATTCTGCCAATTTCTGCCTTTTGATCAGAGAGTTTAATCCATTTACATTTAAGGAAATGACTTATAAGGCAAAATTCACTTCTGCCATTATGCTGGGTGTTTTTTTTTTTTGTAAGCTTTCTACCTTTTTCTTTAATCCCTCTTTCCTCCATTATTGCCTTTTTGTTTAGGTGAATCTTTATAATGAGGCAATTTGAATCATTTTACCTTTTCTTTTGTATAGATTAAAAAAATTTTTTTTGATAGTTACCATCATATTATGCCTATTGCAATTTCATTTATATTGATTCCAACTTGACTTCAATAACCTCAGATACAGTACCTTTATCCTTCCATTCTTCCCTTTTTTCATCACGATTCATAAAGATTTCATCTTTATACATTGTGTACTCAGTAACAAATATTTACAGTTGTTTTTTATCCTTTTGAATTCTAAGCCTTATAGGAAATAAAAGACAGCATTACAAATGAAAAATGTAATACTATTGGCATCTATATTTACCCATGTTGTTCCTTATACTGAAGACTCTTTATTCCTTCATCCAGCATTGAGATACTGTCTAGTGTCCTTTCTTTTCAACATGGAGGACTCCCTTTAGCATTTCCTGTAAAGCAGGTCTTGTGGTAATGAATTCACTCAGTTTTTTAATTTTTCAGAAGCGTCTTAGGTTCTCTTTCATTTTTGAAGGACAGCCAGATATATTATTCTTGGGTAACAGATTTTTTATTTTTTTCTTTCTTTCTGAATTTTCAATGTCCTTCCAATGCTTTCTGGCCTCTATGGTTTCTATTGAGAAATTAGATGTTAGTCTTAGTAATGATCGCTTATATGTGACATGTTGCTTCTCTTTTGCTGTTTTTAAGATTCTCTTTCCTTGGCATTAGATGGTTTGTTCATAATGTGCCTCAGTATAGCTTTGTTTGGGTTCATCCTGCCTGGTGTTCATTGAACATCTTGTATTTCATATTCACCAGATTTGGGAAGCTTTTTGCAATTATTCTTCAAATATATTTTCTGGCCCTTTATGGTGGTTTGGAGCTATGTAACCCCCCAAAAAAACATGCTCTTAGGTTTAATCCATTCCTGTGGGTGTGAACCTATTATAAGTAGGACCCTTTGATGAGATTTCTTCAGTTAAGGTGTGGCCCACCTCAATCAGGATTGGTCTTAATCTTTTAATTCTGGTTTCCATTATAAGCAGAATGAAATTGATGGACAGAGTCATAGTGGGAACAGCCAGAAGCTCAATGTCAACAAAACACATAAGAGAAGGGAGAGATTAGGAGAGGTTGCCATATGCATTGCCATGCGAGAGAGGAGCCCAGGATCAAAGATCACTGTTAGCCAGCCCCGGCACACCAATCTTTGGGAAGAAAGTATTGCCTTGGTGAGGCCTCCATTTGGACTTCTCCCAGCCTCAACACTGTGAGCTAGTAAATTCCCATAATTTAGACCAGCCCACTGCATGGTGTTTTCTTAAGCAGCCAAGGAAATGAAAACACACTTTAACTCTCTTTTCTCTTTCTAGGACACCTATAATATGTATATTGGTACACTTGATGGTGTCCCTCAAACTCCTCAGGCTCTGTTCTTTTTTGTTTTCTTTTCATTCTTTTTTCTTCTCCTCAATCTAAATAATTTCAAATGTTTTGCCTTAGTTCACTGATCCTTTCTTCTCCTTCCTCCAATCTGCTTTTGAACCCCTGTATTGAATCTTCACTTCAGTTATTACACTTTTGAGCTCCAGAATTCCCATTTTGTTCTTTACAATTCCTACATCATTATTGAAATTCTCATTTTGTTCATATATTGTTTACCTGATTTCCTTTAGTTCATTTTCCATGTTTATTTATTTATTTTTTTAGCTCATTGCTCCAATTTGTTCCCAGATCTTTGATTAGTAATTCCTGAGATTGGACTTCCTCTGGAACATTTTCCATTAAGTTCTTTTTCTATTTCTGGGTCATACTTTGCTGTCTCCTCATATGTTTTGTAATTTTTTATTCAGGATTGGATATTCTGAGTGTTATGTTGTGGTCACTCTGAAAATCTAATTTTCCCACTTTTCCACCAGACTGAGAACAAGGAGGAAAAGGATATTAAAAAGTGGAAAAAAGGGACTGAAGAAAAGGGGTGGGGAAAGAGAATAGTAAGATAAAACAACCACAAAAAGAAAGACAAAAAAACAAGAAATGCATTGCCTCACCCAGTGATTTGTTATGTACCAATGGGAAGCCAGAAACTGCTGCTTTTGAGGCTAAAATCAAGGTCAAGATCCATGCTCATCCCTTATGGATCTGCCAGACCCAGAAATATAAAACAGAGAAAGGCAAAGACCAATGAACCAAAAAGAAAAAAAAAAGGGGGGTGGTGGTGGTCTTTATGTTCCTGGAGATGCTTGTATAAGACCAGGTAAGGCTGCTGCAGAGAGAGACCAAGCCTAGCATCTCTGCTGGCCTCACAGGGATCCACCAGACTAAACAACACAAGAACGAGAAAGAAGAAACCCAGCCAGTGAAAAAGTGAATTGGGTCTTTCAGTCCTCAGTGTGAGGCCAGAAGCCACTGCTGCAGAGAGGGCCGAAATCAAGGCCAGAATCTATGTTGTGCCAAGAAATTCCCACATACAGAAGGAAAATGAAAACAGCCAAGGAAGGTGCCATAGCCCCTTATGTAAGAGGTGAATGTTGGTGGGAGGCTGGAAAGTGCTGTTGCCCAGAGGGCTGAAGCTGAGGCCATGTGCATGCTGGTCCCCCAGGGACCCCCAGACCAAACTTTACATTCAGTTCTAACTTTTAGAGGAGAATGTTTCTTCGATCAGACCAAGTCCCAGTCAGCCACTCCCAGAATCTGGGCCATGATGTTGTTGCCGCAGCATTTCTCCAGCCACTGGTATGGGGCTGAGCATGGGGACTAGTCACTCGTTCATGCTCTCACTTATAAAAGCTGAACTCTCTGTGGCTTCTCGCTTACTCTGGCATGCCATAATTATTCTCAATGTTCATTCTGGTTCCAGGATTACCACCTAGTTAATTCTAGTCTCTTTTTCTAGCTCTTTCATTTTTCTTTTAGAAAGAATATCTGTAAAACTTCCCATTCTGACATTTTGCACCTGTGCTCTCCGGCAGATGCTTTCTCAACCACCTGTACTTGACTTTCTCCATTCCATCTGTGAAACACACACACTGATACTAATAGTGCATTGGCAGCTCCCAGAGAGCAGGCCCATCTCCAGGAAGCTGATCACCTCTGTGCCCCCAAGTTGAGTTGCATGTTACACAAGAACCAGGGATATTTGGTCCCAAATCTGATTATCCAGTTGTGCTTGCTAATGTAATTGCATATTTCATTAAATTTAACATAATTCAATGAAATGTGAATTACAATAGAAAGAAGATTTTTATGAAAACTAAACTGAATGTATTAGAATTCAATAAATATGATTTATTATTAAAAACACTTGAATTCAGTATAGATGAGACAACCACAAGAGATACTGAAGTTGTAAAAATTGAAAAGGACTCTGTGCTTAGGTTCCCTCCTAATTGTCACTGTAACAACATGGAAAATTTTCGGGTGTTGGCCATATGAAGAAAGATAACTTGGAACATGTCATAGGACTTCATAGTGAAAGAAAGGCATGAGCTGTACAAGAAAGATGGGTAAATGAATGCATATTTGTATATTTTAGGCTTAAAGTGATTAATGTTCATATTCTTGTAATGTGCAATTGCTCAATGCTGTTTTTTTGTTGTTGTTGTTGTTATTGTATACTGTATGTCTGGGTCACAGTTCATTATTTTTCCATGTGAGTATCCTATTATTGCAGAACCATTTTGTTGAATTTTTGTTTGGTTGGTTTTTGTTTGTTTTGCTTGTTTGTTTTTCGGAAGTGCATGGACCAGGAATCAAACCCAGGTCTCCCGCATAGCAGGCAAGAATTCTACTACAATGACTTTTTTTTCTTAACTTTTTTATTGTATAATATAACATATATACAAGCAAAGAAAGAAAAAAGTAGTAGTTTTCAAAGCACACTTAAATAAGTAGTTACAGGACAGATCCCAGAGTTTGTCATGGGCTACCATATGATCCTCTCAGTTTTTTCCTTCCAGCTGCTACAGAATATAGGAGGCTAGAAGGAATAAATATTTTTTTATCCTCACATTTGACTTTTTTTTTCTCTTCTGTAAAAAATAGCATATATACAAAAAAGCAATAAATTTCAGAGCACAGCAACACAATTAGCTGTAGAACATATTTCAAAGTTTGGCATGGGTTACAATTCTACAATTTTAGGTTTTCACTTCTTGTTGCTCTAAGATACTGGAGACTAAAAGAGATATCAATATAATGATTCAGCAATCATATTCGTTTGCTAAATCCTATCTTCTCTGTATAACTCCACCATCACCTTTGATCTTTCTATCTCTCTCTTCAGGGATGTTTGGGCTATGGCCACTCTAACATTTTCATGTTGAAAGGGTCTGTCAATAATATGGGGTAGGGAGATGGAACTATCTGATGTTCAAAAGAGACTGGGCCCTCTAGGTTTCAGGACTTAGCTTGTCCAGGGACCCATCTGGAGGTTGTAGGTTTCTGGAAAGTTACTGTAGTACATGGAATCCTTATGGAATCTTATATATTGCCCTAGGTGTTCTTTAGGATTGACTAGGATGTTCCTGGTTGGGGTTTGGCAGCTTATGATAGGTAGCAAGGTCTAACTGAAGCATGTATAAGAGCAACTTCCAGAGTAGCCTCTAAATTCTATTTGAACCCTCTATTTTTTTTAAACTTTGTTGCACTTCTTTTCCCCCTTTTGGTCAGGATGGAATTGTTGATCCCATGGTGCTAGGGCCGGTAGTATAATGACCTTTTAATACATATGGCTTTATCACAATGGAGAAGGGGTCACCTACTCTACTATTATTATGTCTATTTTACAGAAGAAAGATTAAAACCAAGAGAGATGAAGAAACATACTTCCAGCCACATGTAGCTACCAAGTGGTGGAGAAAAGATGCACCTGGCAGTAAAATTCCAGCGCTCAGTTTTAATTGCCTTCCACTAACTTGCTATGTGACCTTAGACAAGACATTCATTTTCTCCAAATTTGATTTTTTTCCATCTGTAAAATAAGAGTTAGATCAGGTATCTTAGGTCCCTTTTTAATTTCTGAAAACTTTAATTACTATTATATATTCTCTACCACATAAATATGGCTCCAATACTGCCATTCTTTTTGAGGGCTTTTATTGGACAGGTCCCTACAAAGACCAGCTGAGGAAGACTACCTTCACTCTTTATTTGAATTATCACTACATAATGCTGATCACAGCATGGTTAAAGTTGGGCTTCCTACTAAGAGGTGCTGAGGTTTTCTCGGATGATTTTATACTCCTTCCAAGTTTCAGAATGTTTTATAAGAGCTCAAAAAACAGTGGTAGGGTTAGCTAGCTGGAGTCTTATCCATGGTGGGTTAGAGATGCTAGTCTCTGAGGACATGAACAGATGACTCCCAATATTAATCTTTGGCCTCTCCTGAGAACCCTTCTCATACTCAGTCCTGCTTTAAAGTTTCCCTTATCTAATGTTCTACCACTAATGCCATTCAAGTTTCTGGTATTCCTGATTCAAACATCCTTTTTGAATAATCATCATACCCTGTTCCCTTTGTGGCCATGCTAAACTTTCTTAGCCTTGAATAATGAATGGCCTTCTGGGGACCTCTAAGACCACAGTTTGATAGCACAGCATTTGTCCTAGGAACCTCCAACAACCTCTCTGTTCATCATTATGTATTAGGTATTATCATTCACTTTAATCATAATTTAAAAAGCACTGTTATTTGGTTAATTTCATTGTCATTGTCAGTCTCTATTATAAGGCACTGTATTAAAGGTTGTATTTTTCAATAAAACTGTCTATACTTGAATCCTGTGTCCTTATAAGAGGAATTGAGCTAAAAATATATATAAAATATACTAACTTTGATTAGGACAGAGTGTCATTAGGAATGCATAGAACACTATATAATAAAACAGATCAAGAGAGCGCAATTTTGCAAATAAATTTCTATTTTCTCATAATTTATTTGACTTAGATCACAGAATTTTCTAGTTAATTCTCAATTTTTCACAAAGTTTTTTCCTCATATTTCCAGAAGTTAAAGTATATTCCAGCAATAACCTATTTCTGAATTTTTCTGTAGTATGAAATTCTATTACCTTAGTCCTGCTTATTCATCTATAGGTATTCATATACAGTGATCTAATTGAAATTTTTGAGATGAATATAGTTTCTTTTCAACAGACAATGTCTGTTCTTAATCAAAGTAATAGGGTTATAATCAACAGGATATAAACAGCACATGGAAATATTCATATTGAGAAAGAACCTCCAGGGACAATCAAAAGATGGATTTTCTGTTTCCTAGGTGAGTGCTTTCCTTAGTGGGGGCAGTTGAAGCATTGCAGCTGAAAGACCACAGAGATTAAGCTGTTGTAAAGATGAATCTCAGGCACAATCTATAAGATCAACCACCCACAGAGCTTTGTTATTTTTAAAATTGATTGTCCTGATATGGTGTTCCGTACATTGAAAAACATGGTAAATGAACAGATGGAGAGAGTGAAGACTCTTCTCAGTTAAGCCTGAAAAATTTATTAAATGTTTGACCTTAATTAAACCTTTCACCAAGAGAGGATAAGTGTAGCATAAACTTAATTTCAGGGTGGGGATTGAGGAAACTAAACAAATCTCAGAATATTCATCTTTAAATGGGTTCTTTAGTAGTTAAAATAAAAAATGACTTTTTAAAAAAAACTTTTTTTATTGTATAATATAACATATATACAATGCAAAGAAAGAAAAAAGCAACCATTTTCAAAGCACTCTTCAACAGGTAGTTATAGAACAGATCCCAGAGTTTGTCATGGGCTACCATATGATCCTCTCAGCTTTTCCCTTCTAGTCGCCCCAGGATATAGGAGGCTAGAAGGAGTAAATTTTTTTTAATCATCACATTTGACTTTTTTGTAAAAAATAACGTATATACAAAGAAGCAATAAATTTCAAAGCAGAGCACAACGATTAGCTGAAGAACAGATTTCAGAGTTTGTAAGGGTTATAGTTCTACAATTTTAGGTTTTTATTTCTAGCTGCTCTAAGATACTGGAGACTAAAAGAAATATCAATATAATGACTGAGCAATCCTACTCATTGTTAAACCCTACGTTTTCTGTATAACTCCACCATCACCTTTGATCTTTCTCCCATTCTTTAGGGGTATTTGGGCTATGGCCATTCTCACTTTTTCATGTTGGAAGGGGCTGTCAATAATAAGGGGTAGGGAGATGGAACTAGCTGATGTTCTGGAGAGGCAGGGCCCTTTAGGTTATAGGACTTATCTGGTCCAGGGACCCATCTGGAGGTTGTATGTTTTGGAAAGTTATCCTAGTACATGGAACCTTTGTAGAATCTTATATGTTGCTCTAGGTGTTCTTTAGGATTGGCTGGAATGGTTTTGGTTGGGGATTGGCACGTTATGATAGGTAGCAATGGCTAACTGAAACTTGCATAAGAGTGACCTCCAGGGTAGCCTCTTGACTCTATTTGAACTCTCAGCCATTGATACCTCATTTGTTATACTTCTTTCCCCCCTTTTGGTCAGGATGGTATTGTTGATTCCGCAGTGCCAGGCCAGACAAATCCCTTGATATCATGTCCCACATAGGGGGGAGGGCAATGATTTCACTTGCAGAGTTGGGCTTAGAGAAAGTGAGGCCACATCTGAGCAACAAAAGAGGTCCTACAGAAGTAACTCTTAGGCATGGCTATAGGTAGTCTAAGCTTCTCCCCTACCTACATAAGCTTCACAAGAGTAACATACCCTTGCCGAATAGGAAATCTAAACCTCCTCTTAACACTTGTCCCTCCCCCCATTATTTATCCCTGGTGTTGCTGTGGTAGTTCTCATGTTTTCCTGTTAAACCTAGCCCATAGGATACAATGGTAGTTTTCCCACTGTACCCTGGATTTATACCCTCTTTGTGCATGAATCATACCTTTGAAGTAGTTCTTGCAAGAACTTATTTATATTTCTACGTTAATCAGCAGGGCACATAGGTCTATGTAACCCCTTTCAATCTTGGTCACCTTCCATATGGTAATATTACTTATAGACCCACTAAAGATCCACCTTCATTTCTATCTATTCCCTTACATTTGAGTTCAACCTCATTAGCTAACCATTCACCCACCTCTAGCTTTTATGTATCTCTAAGTCTCCTATATTCTGTATTATAAGCCTCTGATTTTACCTTTACCATGGTCATAAAAGTAGAGCCATACAGTATCTATCCTTTTGTGTCTGGCTTATTTCACTCAGCATTATGTCCTCAAGGCTCATCTGTCTTGTCGTGTACTTCAGGATGTCATTTCATCTTACTGCTACATGATATTCCATCATACATATATACCACATTTTGTTAATATGCTTTTCTGTTAATGGACATTTGGATTGTTTCCATCTTTTGGCAATTGTGAATAATGCTGCTATGAACATCGGTGTGCAAATGTCTGTCTGTGTCATTGGCTTCAGCTCTTCTAGGTAAATACCAAGTAGTGCTATTGCTGGGTCATAAAGCAACTTGATATTTAGTTTCCTAACCAACCATCAAACTGTCTTGCATAGCAGCTGTGCCATCATACATTCCCATCAGCAGTGCATAAGTGTCCCAGTTTCTCCACATCCTCTCCAACATTTGTAGTTTCCTGTTTGTTTAACAGCAGTTATTCTTATAGGTGTGAGGTGGTATCTTATTTTAGTCTTGATTTACATTCCCTTATAGCTAATGAAAATGAGCATCTCTTCATGCGCTTTTCAGCCATCTGTGTTTGTTCTTCAGAAAAATGCCTATTTATACTTTTAGGCCATTTTATAATTGGATTGTTTATTTATTTGTTTTTGAATTGTATGATTTCTTTATGTATACAGTATATCAAACCTTTGTCTGATGTGTGATTTCCAAATATTTTCTCCCATTGAGTTGGCTGCCTCTTCACCTTTTTGACAAAGTCTTTTGAGGCACATAAGCACATTTGATTTTGAGGAGTTTCCATTTATCTTTTTTTTCTTTTGTTGCTTGTGTTTGGGAGTAAAGTTTAGGAAGCTATGTCCTATCACTACATCTTGAAGATATTTCCCTAGATTTTCTTCTAGGAGCTTTATGGTACTAGTTTTTATATTTAGGTCAGTTAATTTTTGTTTAGGGTGTAATTTAAGGGTACGCTTTCATTCTTTTAGCTATTGATATCTCATACTCCCTGCCCATTTATTAAAAAGACTATTTTGTCCAAGTTTAGTGGGTTTGGGTACCTTGTCAAAAATCACTTGACCATAGATTTGGTGGTCTATTTCTGCACTCTCGATTGGATTCCATTGGTCAATGCTTCTGTCTTTGTGCCAGTACCATGCTGTTTTGACCACTGTGGCTTTATAAGTTTTAAAATCAGGAAGTGTTAATCCTCTCACTTTCTTCTTTTTTTTTTTTTAGGATGCTTTTAACTATTTGGGGTCTCTTCCAGATGAATTTGGTAACTAGCATTTCCCAGTCTTCAAAATAGGTTGTTGGAATTTTGATTGGTTCTGCTTTGAATCTGTAGATCAATTTGGTTAGAATTGACATCTTAACTATATTTAAACCTTCCTATCCATGAGCAGGGAATGTCTTTCCACCTATTTAGATCTTCTTTGATTTCTTTTAGTAATGTTATGTAGTTTTCTGTGTACCAGTCCTTTACGTCCCTAGTTAAGTTCATTCCTAAGTACTTGATTCTTTTAGCTGCTATTTTGAATGGATTTTTTTCCTTAACTGACTCCTCAGTGTGTAGTGTACAGTGTATGCTTGTGTATAGAACTGTTACTGATTTTTGCACATTAATTTTATATCCCACCACCTTCTTGAATTTGTTTATTAACTCAAGTAACTTTCTCAGGATTTTTGTAGATTTCTCAGGATTTTCCAAGAATAGTATTGTGTCATATGCAAATAATGAAAGTTTTACCCCTTCCATTCCAATTTGTGTGCCTTTTATTCCTTTTTCCTGTCTGATTGCTCTAGCTAGAACTTCTAGTGTGGTGTTGAATGATAGTGGAAACAGAGGAGGGCATCCTTGTCTCATTCCCAATCCTAGGAGGAAGGCTTTTTGTCTCTCTCCATTGAGTACAATGCTGACTATCAGTTTTTCTATATGTCCTTTATCATATTGAGGAAGTTAACTTTGATTCCTAGTTTTTGATATTTTTTTTACCAGAAATGTCAAATGATTTTTCAAAATCAAATGAGATAATCATTTGATTTTTTCACTTTCAATTTGTTAATGTGCTGTATTACATTAATTGATTTTCTCATGTTGATCTATCCTTGAATTCCTGGTATTATATATATATATATATAGTGGTATATAATTCTTTTAATGTGGTATTAAATTCAATTTGCTAGTATTTCATTGAGAATTTTTGCATTTATGTTCATTAAGGAGTTAGGCCTGTAGTTTTCCTTTTTTATAATATCTTTACCTGGTTTTGGTATTAAAGTGATGTTAGCTTCATAAAATTAGTTAGGTAGTGTTCTTTTTTCCTCAATTTATTTTGAAAAGTTTGAACAGGATTGGTGTTAGTTCTTTTGGACTATTTGATAAAATTCCCCTTTGAAGGCTTCTGGACCTGGGCTTTTCTTTGTAGGAAGATTTTTGATGATTGATTGAATCTCTTTACTTGTGAATGGTTTGTTGAGATCTTCTCTTTCTTCCTGAGTCAGTGTAGCTTGTTTCTGTGTTTCCAGGAATTTGTCCATTTCATCTAAGTTGTCTAGTTTGTTGTCATATAATTGTTTATAGTATACTTTCATGATTTCTTTTATTTCTTCAGGGTCTGTTGTAATGTTTCCTCTCTAATTTCTGATTTTGTTTATTTGCTTCCTTTTTTTCTTTGTCAGCCTTACTAGTGGCCCATAGATTTTATTGATTTTCTCAAAGAACCAGCTTTTGGTTTTATTGATTCTTTCTATTGTTCTTTTGTTCTCCCATTCATTTAACTCTGCTTCCATCTTTGTTATTTCCTCTTCTTCTATTTGCTTCAGGGTTAGTTTGCTGTTCTTTCTCACATTCCTCTAGGTGAGCAGCTAAGTCCTTGATTTTTGTTTTCTTCTTTTTTAATATAGGAATTTAGGGCAATAAATTTCCCTCTCAGCACAGTCTTTGCTGTATCCCCATAAGTTCTGACATGCTGTAGTCTCATTTTCATTCATCTCCAGATAGCTACTGATTTCTCTAGCAATTTCTTCTTTGACCCACTGGTTGTTTAAGAGTGTGTTATTTAATCTCATTATATCTGTGAAAGTTCTTGTTCTTTGGTGGTTACTGTTATCCATCTTCATTCTATTGTGATCAGAGAAAGTGCTTTGAATAATTTCAATGTTTTTAAATTTATAAAGACCAGTTTTGTACCTCAGCATATGGTATATCCTGGAGAATTTTCCATAAGTACTAGAGAAGAATTATATCCTGTTGTTTTGGGGTAGAGTGACCTATATATGTCTGTTAGGTGTAATTCATTTATCAAGTTATTTAACTTCTCTATTCCTTGTTGGTCCTCTGTCTGGTTGTTCTATCTGTAGAGGAGAGTGGTGTATTGGAGTCTCCTATTACTATTGTTGAAACATCTATCACTCCCTTCATTTTTGCCAATGTCTGTCTCGTACTTTGGAGGTCCTTGACTGGGATCATAAACACTTATGACTATTATGTCTTCTTGGTGAATTGCCCCTTTTATTAATAAATATTGTCCTTCTTTGTCTCTTATGAAGTCTTTATATCTGAAGTCTATTTTGTCTGATGTTAGTATAGCTATTCATGCTCTCTTTTGATTACAACTTGTGTGGAACATCTTTTTCCATCCTTTTACTTTCAATCTATATGTATCCTTGTGTCTAAGATTAACCCCTTGTAAGCAGCATATAACTGGATTATATTTCTTAACCCACTCTACCAATCTGTAGCTTTTAAATGGTAAGTTTAGTCTGTTAACATTCAACGTTATTACTGAAAAAGCATTTCTTGAATCCACTATCTTCTCCTTTGGACTTTATTGGTCAGATCTGTATATTCTTTCCTCTCTTTCTCTTTTTATCCTTAAAGTTACTCTTACTGGTACTCTTCAATTCTGTACCCTCCTCCAGATCACCCTCTCCTGTCTTTTTTTTTCAGCTGACAGAATTCCCTTTAGTATTTCTTCTAGGGCTGGTCTCTTGTTGACAAATTCTTTCAGGATTTGTTTGTCTGTGAAAATTTTAATCTTTCCCTTCAGTTTTTTGGTTTTTTTTTTTTGCATGGGCAGGCACTGGGAAATGAGCCCATGTCTCCAGCATGGCAGGCGAGAATTCTACCTGCTGAGCCACAGTGGCTTTCCCTTCAGTTTTGAAGGACGGTTTGGCTGGGTACAGAATTCTTGGATGGAAGTCTTGTTCTTTTAGGATCTTAAATATGCATACCACTGCCTTCTCACCTCCATAGTGGCAACTGAGTAGTCCGAACTTAGTCTTATGTGTTTTCCCTTGTTTTTTCTTTTCTTGCTGCTTTCAGGATTTTCTACTTCTCTTCAACTTTTGTCAGTCTGATTAGTATGTGTCTAAGGGTAGGCTTATTTGGATTTATTCTATTTGGAGTTCATTGGGCTTGTTTGATTTGCATATTTGTGTCTTTTAAAAGGTTTGAGACTGTTCCCCCATTATATCCTCAACTAATCTCCCTAGCCTTTTACTCTTGTCTTCTCCTTCTGTGACACCAATGATTCTCATATTTGCATGCTTTGTTTTGTCAAAACAAATCATTTCCCTGAGATCCAGTTCAAATTTTTCCATCTTGTTTGCCATTTGCTGTTTTGAGTGTTCAAACTTCTTTGCCCTGTCCTCTAGTTCACTTATTCTTCTTTTGCCTCTGCAAATTTGCTGTCATGTGTCTCTAGTATATTTTTGATTTGGGCTACAGCATCTTTAATCTCCATGATATCTGCTATTTTCTATTTATTCTTTCAAATTCCTCTTTATGTTCTTCTAGTGTCTTCTAGATCTCCTTTATGCCATTAGCCATCCCATTTATTTTATTTAGTAGAGTTATATGAACATCTTTGATTAGTTGTTACAAAGTGTGTGTCTCCTCTGGTGTTTTAATTTGGTCATTAGGCTGGGCTATATCTTTCTGCAACTTAATATGCTTAGTAATCATCTGTTGTCTTTGAGACATATAAATATCTGGTTAGGGTTACTTTGGAAGTTGATATCCTTCAGTAATCTAAAGCTTTGTATTTGCAGGATGTTTGTAGAGCAGGATGTGGGGTGCAGGATGGGGTACAACAGTTTGCAGTGCAAGTATAAGCAGAGGTTGGGAATGCTATGCTGGTGCCTGTGAACATGAGGTGTGGTATGCAGGGTTGTAGAAGTGTGGTACAGGGGCTATGGGGACAGGGTGCAGCTCAGGTAGGCCTTGGAGCACAGGATCAGGGTACAGCATGGGGGACATAGAGGCAGGGTGTGGTGAGAGGCAGGTGGGGGTCTGTGTGGATGCATGGGGTTTGGTGTGTTGGTAGGATATGGGTGAGCATATGCAGTGAGGGGGTCATGGGTATTGGGGTATAGGGTAGGTGACACAGAGTTTGGGGCATAAGGGTGGCAAGGCACAGGTGTGTCCTTGCGCAGGTGGAGGGGTCTAGGGGGCTCTGGATGCCAATGTGGATGTGAGAGTGTGTAGGAATGGGGCACAGGTCACAGAAGTTGTGGGGCGTGGGCCAGGGTGGGGGTGATATTGGGTGGGTGGGGCCCTGGTGCAGGTATGCAGGTGAGGAGGGGGTTGAAGCAGGTGTGCACAAATGTGCAGAGTGGGACTTTATAGCCAGATGTGCATGTGAGCACTTGTCAGGTGTGGGAGAAGGGTGCTTGTGTTGGGGGGTAGGGCAAGGGTGCACATGTGCAGGGCAGGGGCTTGGGGTGCTGGGGTCAAGGAGTCAGTGCATAATTGCGTGGGTGCCCAGCAGCAGAGAGGATGTGTCTGTGTAGGGGCACCGGTTTGAGGGGCGGGGCACTGGTGTGTGCTGGTCTGCGCATGCTCAGAGATCGGGGCAGTGGGCTAGGTTTGTGTTGCATGTGCTGGGGGTGAGTGGGGCCCAGATGCACAGGTTAGCGCTTGCTCAGAGCTTGGGGGTGTTACTGGGGGCTGTGCACTAATCTGGGAGGACTGTAAATTAACGTACATGTGTGCAGAACTTGGGGGTTGTGTGTGTGGGGTTTGCATGACTGTATGGGCTGGAGGTGGGTGTGCCTGGGTATGAAGGTAAGTGCCCACATCCTTGATGTGTCTGCAACTGCCTGCAGGGGACAGAGAAGGGGAGGTGGGTGTCCAGGGGCTGGGTGTGGGTGGACAGTTCTCAGGAGGGACAGGGAGAAACCATGTGCTTGCACGAGAGAGGTGGGTTGGACTGGGGCAGTTAATCTGGGCAGGGTTGGGGTGGGGGCACTTGGAGTGGTGGTGGGGGAGCAGGTAAGGGGGTTCAGGTGCGTGGGGTGTAGTATGAGTCCCAGGTCATGGGGCTGTGTGGGTGAGGCTAGTGTGTTCAAGGAATGCAGCTTGGCTTACTTCCTAGTCCCAGTCCTCCTGTCTCCCTGCCCATGTACTCCTGAGGGCTTTGGGCTTCTGTTTGGAAAGGGGTATGCTGGGCTGTTTGCACTGCCCAAACAGTCTCTGGTTCTCTGCATCTCAATTCTCCAGCTTTTGCAACCAGATGCAACACATCTTCCCCATGTATTGTAGAAGACCCTCCCAGGTCACTTACACCCTGGAATCACTATCTCAGTCAATTTCCTATCCCTTGGAGTAGGGGTGAACTTGACCTGTCCTATTCTGCCATCTTCCTGGAACTCCTAATTGTTCAAGAAGTGACTTTTTGATCCGTATGAGAACTTTAGGTATGAGGAATGAGAGGAACACAGAGGATAAATTGCTAGCAAAGGGAACAGAAGTAGATCAATCCATCTTGCCTCTTACATGTTGATTAGTGTTACTCAATTTTATTTTAAATTGAGTTCATGTCAAATGGCATATAGGTGCTTACTTTCTATGTAAAACCTAAGCAGAGATGGCCATTGTGTCCCAGGAAGCTTTGGTCTTAGAGAGAGCATCTCCTTACCACCCTGCGATAGACAAGTAAAGAATGTTTACTGATCTCTTTTCGCAGGATCTCCCACATTCTAAAGCCAACAGTGCCTGAGGATTTTATTGGTACTTGTCCTTGTCTTGGTAAGCTTTTCTTTGTCACAGCTGCTCCAGCAGTGGAATCTCTCAATTCCCTCATGAGAAAGAAAATATGCTCAGTCAATATTCTCTGAAGCATGCATATTTTCTGGAAATATTTTTGAATAAACATTGTTTTCCATCAGATAACTTTTCTCCCTTTAGCTCTTTGCAAATGTAGGGGACTGATATCCCAGAAGACGCCGAGGCTCTTCTGTGTCAAGCAGGCAACAATGCCACCCGATCTTGGCAGCCGTATCAGGGACAGCCACTCATTGCTCACGGAAAATACCTTGGCCGTGTGTTTAAGATTTCCTACCCCGGCTGCTACTGAGAACCTCTCCTCTGCTTTAAACACATACAATCTATGGAAAATAAATCTTCTGCCTTCAGCCTTTTCTGCCTGAACTTCAAGATCACACCCTAAGTGTAGATGTCTCCTCTCTAATCCTCTCAGTCTCACACCAGAAACCCTGTCTAAAGCTGGGATCGTCCTTAACTAGATGCCTAAAAGTGAAGCCTATACAGAAAGGGGGTGTGTGTGTGTGTGTGCACGCACGTGCGTGTGTGCACATGTGCATGCTTTTTTCAGGGATGGAGGGAGAATACCATTAAGGAATTTCTTACCATAAACTGTTAATTATAAAATTTCAAAGTTCATTTCCTAGGGCAAGTACCTGCATGAAAGCCGATCCAAAATAGTTTGGACTTTTCTAGGACTTAAATTATTCTTAGGGTTTTATCAAATGATTTTAGGCTTCAATTATAAGAACAGTTTGTAAACCTGGGGTAAATCCTGTGAGGTGCCATTTAGTTCATTTTAGCAATAATTTAAAAAATGCCGTCCTGGTGACTTGCCAAACTTCATGTCATTTTTTTAAAGTGCTGAGCTCACACCCAGGCACAGGAAAATTCTGGAATGTTGTCTACATATATGTTAATCGTTAATCAGCTACTTCCTCACAAAGAGACTGCCTCAGGGCTTCGGAAGGTGGTGTCGGTGCCCCACACTGGGCTCTCAGGGGCTCTAAGTTCTGTCCACCTTAAGTCTATTAGACCTTAGCTCTGTGTTTTACAAGGGTTTCACCTCTGCCAGGCTATTTCACTTCCAGGCTCTTATCTCAGTGGGGAATGTTAGTGGCCGTGCCTCCCACTAACATTTCAAGAGGGCAAAGGAAAGAGCTCTCAGCTCCAGTCAAGATGTCAGGATTCAGAGACCTAAACAGGCTCAAGGCCAGAAATCTAGTACGAACACGACGAATCAAGACAAAATGGTAAAGCACTGCAGTATCCTCTTCTACCAAGTGGTTGCTATTCAAAAAGCCTTTTAGAGCATATATTAGTATAACATGTTATAAGAAGATGTCAGTTTTAAGGAAAAAGTACACAGAGGGCAATGTTGCGTTTTCAGGATTGCCGACTTGAGTTTAAATAACTTGTAAGATGTGATTTCTAATTCTATCTTTGAAGCTTTCTTATTTCTTAAGATTGTTCCCTCATTTAGTATAACACTTTCCTTATGGTACTATGGTGAGGAATACCCAACAAAAATATGTGTAATGTTGTTTTTTAACCTTTTGAACAAAAACAGGTATTTGAAGGCTAGTGTTTCTTGTTTCAGAATTCATTTTTCTCTATCTATGGTGTTGAACTAGTTGGAGCCTGAAAGTAATAACCCATTCAATATCTTGCCAAATCATGTTCACTGGTCAACCTGAGTTACAAAAAGTGTTTCCAGGGTGAGTGCTCAGATATCCAGTAGAATTACTCATACTTCAAGGCATATAACACTCTGCTAGGGATCAAATATTTTTAAAACCAGTAATTAAAAAGAAAGTCCTGTGGCAGATATTTCATCCCCTTACAGTGTGTGATCGACTTTTAGATTAATAGATTTCTAGGAAGAGTGATCTCTGTAGCTACAATCTTGCTGTGTGCTTGAGAATGGAATATTCCAGAATCAGCAAATTTGCTCTATGGTATGAATGATGCATCATGTTATCAGCCACTATCCATAAATCAGTTTTCCAATTTCTATCACCTAATTATACAAGAGAAATGTTTCATAGATTTAGCTTTCTTCTATCCCCCTCAATAAAGAGTATAAGTTTTCTAGAATTATCTTGCTCCGTGATCTTTCTGCATATTCATTTATGGTATTTAATTGCAGGAAAGTCTCCCTTCAAATCCCAGAGTCAAGAGCTTGGGGATGAATCTCAGAGGGAAACTGTTTCTGACTGGAGTTGCCTCAGGGGGTCATAACCCTTTGGGAGTCTGGCTAGTCATAGGGTTTTAAGTCTTTGTAATCCATACCCAATTTCTAGACATTGCCAAATATTCCCTGGGGGATAAAATGTCCTCACCAAGCTCTCCTGTGCTCCCTTGAAAACCACTGAGTTTAAGGAATGTCCCACAGCACCCTGCTGAGTACTTACAATTTCCGTCTCATCTGAGTTAAGACCTTCGTGACAGTATATTGTGCTTATAATTGCCAAAGTGCTTTTCACATAGAATACTCCATTTAACTGTCACAACAGACTTAAGATATATATTTTTGATATTATTTTAAAGATCTATAAACTGACTCAGGGCAGTGTGCTGGTTTGAATCTGCTGTGCACCCCAGGAAAGCCAAGTTCTTTAATCCTCATTCAATATTGCTGGGTGGGAGCTTTTTGATTGTTTCCATGGAGATGTGACCCACCAATTTGTGAGTGGTAACTTTTGATTAGTCGATTTCCATTGAGATGTGTCTCCACCCTTTCAAGGTGTGGTTGCTTACTGGAGCCCTCTAAGAGAGAACCATTCTAGAAAAGGCTTTAGAGCCCAAACAGAGACCTTTGAGATGAAGAAGGAAAATGCCTCTGGGGGAGCTTCATGAAACAGGAAGTCTGGAGAGAAAGCTAGCAGACTTTGCCATGTGCACATGTAACTGAGAGAGAAACCCTGAACGTCATTGGCCTTTCTTGAGTGAAGGTAACCTCTTGTTGGTGCCTTAATTTGGCCATTAGCCTTGCTTTAATCTGGACAGTTTCATGTCCTTAGTAAGTGCAAACTTGCAACTTAATAAATTCCCCTTTTTAAAAGCTGTTCCATTTCTGGTATACTGCATTCTGGCAGCTTTCAAACTAAAACAGGTGGAAAGTGATACACTCTTATCGTGACAGGTGACAAAACTCTTAAGGTGGGATTTCTGGGATACTCTGATCTTCGGCCCTCACATTCCCATGGTTCAGTATGTCTGTTAATATCCATTATGACAGTCTTAAATTCGAGTTGGAAGGTTTTCTAGTCCTCCCCCTCACCACCCCAAACTTAGGAGAAAACTGAGTTGCAGAGGAATTGATGACTTGCCCAAAATAACAAAAGTGGCAAAGTCACGGCTATAACCCAAGTCTCTAAACTTTTTAAGCAGTGTTTTCATTAGGTGCTACCCGATCAATATAGCTTGAATGAATGAAAAAAAATAAGATGCAAGTGATAGCATTTTGGTGTGTGTGTAGATGTGTAGGTGTGTAGATGTTTAGGTGTGTGTGCATTGCAGGGTGAGGATTTAGCATAGGGGATTGAGAGTAAATGGTGCCCTCAGAATAATGCTTGGTTACCTGTTAAGCAAGATAGAGGCAGTATGACTTTGAGAGTCAATGTGTTTCTTAAAAAGCTTTCACTGACTCAAATGTAACTGTGGAGAATCGTGGGGAGGAGCTGGAATGAAAGAAAGAGTGACACTGTTTACAAGGAATCAAAATACTGCCAAGGTCTAAGGGTTTGTCCGGGTTTATGACCAACCCAGCTCTATCTAGCTTTGAGGATGCTCAACCTGGCATTTTCCCTCACAGATCCTTTCAGTCTTACATTAGGCATCTCCTTCCCTGGGATGCCTTTTCAGCACCACCAGCTGTTAGCTGTAACTTCTTCATCCTCTCAGAGCTCCCTGTGCTTCTCTCCAGGGTAGCACTAAGCACACTACTTTATAATTTTGTTTCTTCCCCTCCACTGGGAGCTCCTATATGGCGGGGACACTGATTTTATTCATTTTGATAACCACCAAGTCTTACCCATCCTAGGCATTTGAGTAGTGGAGGGAGTCAACGTGCGTAAAGGAGCAACTCATCCCGGTGCTTCCTACTGATGGGAAGGCCCACAGGGACATCAGACTCCATTTATTCTGATTCTGAGCTTCCAGATCTCTAATCTGGAAGCATGACCTGCAAAATCACTGGCTGTGCGTGGCTCATGTTAGGTTCATCTTTCACTGTAAATTAGCCAAGTAGAATCACGTAAATTTTTATAAAGTGCCATAAGGGCCATTCAGAAGATGACTGGAAGGGGATGAAAAAAAGAAGAGCTTAACTTGCTTCATAATTTTGCCAGAGGCCAGCCCAGGAGCTTGAGCCTAGGAGGTTTCAGTAAGACAGTTACCGGGTGTGTGTGTGTCTGCCTGTGGTTGGCACGGCTGATGAAGGTGGAGCCACTGCCTGAGTTTTCCAGTGTTCAGAAATGGTGTGGCTGAGCTCTTTTAGCATTATCAGGCAGAATATTTCAGACTTGGAATGATTATCAGAAGAAGGAGGGGGAAAAAAAAGGTAGGTGGGAGGGGAACCCCTTAAGGAAAGACTTATGATTGTACTTAAGAAGACAGCCTTTCTAGCAAGCCTCATCCCATACCCCAGCTCCCTGAGCGCTTTCCTTATCGTAGATGAGATATTGTCATATCCTATAAACTCAAGGCATGGGGTGAAGCTGCAGGATGGCTTGCCACACTGGGCTGTCTGAAAATTCGAAAGCTCTATGCTAAAAGCACTCTTGTCATGCACACTGATCCTTTGTTTCAGTGCCCCCAAAGTCTTTGCTATGCAAATCAAACCACAGGGGTGCTTTAACATGTAAATCACATAATCTCCCTCACGTGGGATGAATTGACAGATTTTAAACCCCTTGACTGTTGGGAGGTGATGAACGGGCATTATTTAACTAGCACTATGGCACTGGGCACAGCTCCGATGCTGGGCTTCACCCGGAGCTGTGGCCGTGCTGGGGAGGGCTGGTGCAATGATCGGTTTTGCCATCAAAAGAATCAGAGGGGCTTGGAGATTCTGAACCCTTTTTGGGGAGAAAAATAAGTCGCTCACAAACTGCTGGGTTCTGTGTCCCCTTGATGGGAGGGCTATTGTTCTTTGGTTAGTGAATGAAAACAGAGTCTTCCTGGGAAAGGCTGTTTTTTGGTGTGTGTGTTTGTTTTTTGGCCATTTCATAGGTAAAGCAAGCCAAGAAGAGTGAGTTAAAGGGACATTTCAGGCACCTCTGCTGGGAGGGAATCCAGCCTCGGACTGAGAGCCAGGGCTGGGGAAGGCTAGGATTTCACCATTGCCTGCTGCAGAACTGATCCCTGGTTTGCAACTGAAGCCCCTTAAGCATCTCATGCCAGCTCCCTTTTCAGTAAAATAGGGATAATGCTAGGGAGAGAGAGAAAGCGGTGACTGCATTGTTTGTAATGACAGCTGAGCTGCTCGGGCAAGATGCACTTGTTCCTGAGATGAAGTGTGATTCTGTTAAAAAGCGTGGCCTCTTGAAACAGCCTTCACCTTGTTTTGGAGGATGAGATACTGGATTTATTTGTGGGGAACAAATTGATGAGAACAATATTTTGGCCCTGCAATGTCAGTTTAGCTAAGGCACCATTAAAAGGCAACACTAGTTTTTAATGGGCCTGTACTCTCCATCTATGTGTTTGAAGGGCTTGAGAATTGTAACGTGCTCAATTCAGCCATTACCTGTGTGACAGACCCCACCTGGGCACTCTTCCAAAACTTCTCGAGCTGAGTGTTTGGAGCTCCATATACATTTTCCCATAAAAACAATGCCTGTAAGACTTCTTGGATGGTGGACAAAAACTGATCTAACCCAAATGTAATTCAGACACTCAGTACTTGTAATTAAAAGTTAGCAAGAGACATTAAAATGGGTGTTAGAAATCCCCCTTCTAAAATATCACAAATCAAACATATCAAAACACTGCAAAACTTAAAGCCACAGGACCCTTGGCCCAAGTTGCTTGCCTTCATCTGCCGCTTTAGGAGGAAGCAGGCAGGAAAACTTCTGGGGCATTCCCCTAGCACCCCCCCCCCAGAATGTAGGTGGAAGTAGGCATGAATGGAGGATGCTGACCTAAATGGTAATACAATGGATGGGGGATTCTTTAACCAACACTGTTTTCCAGGATCACAGGGTTCAGGTAAAATTCATTGTCAGGACAACTCTAAAGGACCATCCTAGTATCCTGGTTGGATTGACAGAGGCTGATGTTGTGGCTACATCCAACTTCAACTTCTTCTTCTGCCCAGATCTGCTTCTGTCACTCCCTTACATGTGTTGGTCTTAAGTGTACTCCCCAATAAATCTGCTTGCAGATCTCTCTCTATCAGAGTCAATTTCCAGTGTGCCTGACCTGAGGCAGACAAGCAGATAAAGTCATCAGTAGACTCTGTGTTGGTGCCAGAGGGGCTGAAAGGTGAGCCAGAGGAAAGGGAATCCTGTAAGGAGACCAGAAGAGAGAAGAACACTGCACTGGAGATGATGACAGTTATTCTGGTAGGAATGGTGTTTAATATTCTTCCTGTATTAGCCAAGGACACTGAAGAAGTCCAGTCTTTACCAAATAGTGGTGAAGAATTGAAGCAAGCTGATCCCTTAGGCCTACACTATCTGCTCTTCCTTCAGAGTATCGGCTAGATGTCAAAAGACATAGTTACTAGTGGAATCAAATCTCAGGTTTGTTGAAGGAGAAGCTACTTGAATAAGGGATTTCAAACCAGGGGAGCTAGAATAGGAATCTCAATAGCCATCTGCTTATTAAAGGCATTTAGGGAATTTCCAATGTGTGGGGGAGGGCGGGTTACAATGACTAGTTGACATTAAAGGTCCTTATTACATGGGGGGGGTCTTACAAAGTGGAGAGCAGATATATGTTGACTGATATGGTCTGCTTCTCCATTCTCTTAAGCTAACTTTATTGGACCAAAGCTGGTTAATCACCAGGCATGGCTTATCTGTGGTTCTGTAGTGTACGTTCCATTGTTCCATTTTCTCAGAAAGTCCCTGTAGGTCATATTTTTTTTTGTCTTCTGGAAAATTCTTTCTCAGAAAGAGGCCCCTCCTGGTGATACCCAATGAAGGCAGTCATTTTATTTTACTTAACAGTTGGATGATACATCTTTGTTTCTGAAGCAATTTGGGACTCTCTTTGCTTTCACAGGAAGACTATCTTGTTGAACTCCAAGTCTGGTATTTCTGAATAGGAAGTTCAGCCATTATTGATGACAGAAACATCTCCTCTCCAAATTACTTCTTGCTGCAGCTGAGATCAGTAATGGTCTTAGGCCCAAGAGTACTTGAACTTTGCCTGAGGCTTGGATTATGATGTTCCTCATTCCATAGCTGCAGTTTTAGTTTTATCACAATGAGCTTTTCCCAGGTTACCAGACATTTACAAAATGGATAGTGTGGAAAAGTATTTCAAAGATTTCAGAAAGCTAGCCATCTTCCCCAAATTCTGAGACCAAAGTATGTCTAGTAAGTGGTGGGTTTGGATTGTTGTAGGAAGATTTTGGAGATAGGGCAGGAATCCTAAGGTCAAAGTGCTTGGTTAGTTAGAAGAACATATCTAAGAAACTTGCCTGTCAGGACCCATCAACTCTTGCTTCCAAAGTCTGTTTTCCTGCAGACTATGTAGTGCAATACTAGTATGGGAGTTCACAAAACAGTTTGAAAGCCAAACAAAAAAAAAGTTAATTTGACATGACATACTCAACAGACCCCTGAACAAAGCATTACTTCATACTTTGCTCTGATGTTTAACTATCATTTCCCAGAAGGATGAACAAACAATGTGAAACTGCAGTGGCATGCCCTTATAAGAATCAATAGTTTGCATGAAGTATAGAGATTATACAGAATTGTTTTGGAGGCCAGAGAGGGTACTTTAAACTCAACATTCTCAAGTCCAGCATAGTGTTGGCTACTCTGGGAATGACAGGTTTAAGGACCAGGAATCTTAGAAGACAACCAGAATGTAAACCTGGGTTCTAGGGTAGGGCTGTCTATGGATTACTGTGTCTTATCAGGTATATATCACTTAAAGAAAAACCTCTGATTTAATTTTAAAAATTATAATACCCTCAGAAAAGACTAAATCAATCCCTTATTAAACAAATGTCACTGAATGCCAACCATGTGTTGATGCACAAATGCTTGAAAAACTGCAAAAGTGGAAATTTACTTCCAGATTGCTTGCAAATTATTTTACATAGAACAGATGATTTAGTTTTTATTATTTTTTAATGCCTAAGGCATAATACTGTGTTCTGATTGTTCTTAGGGTAAAATCCAAACTCTATATGAAAGCATATAAAAGACCTTTTATGCACCTATCCCTGCTAATTGTTCATACCCTGTGCCACTCCTACTAGGGGGTGATCCATTCGTATGGAACTGAAGACCTTGAATATATCTTGCTCTTTTTTCCACCTGCTTTTCCCTTTGCCTGGGAAACCAGTTCTATTCAACATCTTCCCCTGCTCCCTCTACCAGCACTTCTTTTAATTTGACAACTTTTCTCCATCCTTTGGATTTAATATTGTTTCATTTTCTTATAGGAGGTAGTTGTAGTTGAATCATGTCCCCCCCCCCCCCAAAAGATGTGTTTAAGTACTAACCTCTAGACTCTTGGATATGATCTTATTTGGAAACAATAAGTTAAGATGAGGACAAACTGGATTTGGGTGGATCATAATCCAATATAACAGGTGTCTTTATGAGAATGGGAGAACAGGCTGGCAGATGAAAGGAGAATACCATGTGATGACCCAGACAAGAGAATACCATGCATGGATGGCAAGCACCAGACGGTAGAAGAGGCAAGGAAAGAAACTCTCCTCCAGGTTTCAGAGGAAACTTGGCCCTTCTGACACCTCGATTTAAGACTTCTAGCCTCTACAACATGAGAGAATGAATTTCTGCCACCTAGTTTGTGGTGCTTTGTAATGGTAGCCCTAAAAAATTAAGACAGAAGTTTTCCCTCAACACATAAGAACCATGCTTATCTTTTTATTACTGTCTTATCAGTGCCTACTACACTGCTTCGTAAATAGAAACATTCAGTGAACATCTAGAGTAAACGACCTTGAGGACCAAAATATTCCAGAGTCAACCCTTTTTGCGACAATTGTTCTATTCATTTGAAGATGATTTATTTGGTTAGACTGTGTATTTCTAGTGATGAAGTCATGCTAATTATGTCCTCTTGTCCTATTGATTTTCTCAAATGAATGTCTTTTATCAATTACATTTTCTATGGAATACACTTGACTATCCTCCTCCTGACATATTATCTCCTTCCTGATACTGTCTTCCTATACCAGCTTACTTTTTCCTTCTCTGCCTCACATGTTCTATCTTGACTTTTAATCTTGACCTCTCAAATATTTCTGTGAAGGCTTTCAGAGACAAAACAGACCCAGAGAGGCTGATTTGTTCTCAAGTCTATGGGATAACACAGAGGCAAACTAAAAATGGAACCCAAGAGAGTCTTACCCTTTGCTGGGCAGAAACATACATAAGCCTTTTGGGAATTTCCAGGCCTATTTCTCCCCATCAGGACAGGGGTTTGGGACAAAGGCTGGGGGATGTGGCAGGAGACTGAGGGCAGCGTGGCATCCTGAAAGAATGATAACTGACAAGGAGCTATCTGAGTAATCACTATATGCAAAGCACTGAGCTGGGTATAGTGGGGTCACAAAGAACACAAACCAGGATTCCTGGGATTTATAACCAGTTAGAAGAAGAAAAATACAGAATCATAAGAAGTTAACCTTCAATACAGGGCAGAATGTGGGAAGGTCGATTGACTATCCAGAGAGTGAGGGTCTTAGGAATTCAGAGGTGGAAGGTTACTTTGGGCAGGGAGAGCCTAGAAAGGAATTGTGGAGGAAGTAGGGTTGAACTTTACCTGAAAGATTGGTGTTCTAGTTTGCTAGCTGCCAGAATGCAATATACCAGAAATGGAATGGCCTTTAAAAGGGGAATTTAATAAGTTGCTGGTTTACAGTTCTAAGGCCGAGAAAATGTCCCAATTAAAACAAGTCTATAGAAATGTCCAATCATAGGCATCCAGGGAAAGATACCTTGGTTCAAGAAGGCCAATAAAGTTCAGGGCTTCTCTCTCAAATGAGAAGGTGCATGGCGAACACAGTCAGGGCTTCTCTCTCAGCTGGAAGGGCACATGGCGAATACGGCGTTGTCTGCTAGCTTGCTCTCCTGGCTTCTGGTTTCATGAAGCTCCCTGGGAGGCATTTTCCTTCTTCATCTCCAAAGGTTGCTGGCGGGTGGATTCTCTGCTCCGTGGTGCTGCAGCATTCTCTGCTCTCTCTGAGTCTCTCTCTCCAAAATGTTTCCTCTTTTATAGGACTTCAGAAACTAATCAAGACCCACTCAAATGGGTGGAGACATGTCGTCACCTAATCCAGTTTAACAACCACTCTTGACTAAATCACATCAACCAGGGAGATGATCTCATTACAGTTTCAAATATACAGTATTGAATAGGGATTATTCTACCTTTATGAAATGGGA